>CAVNYN010138681.1:574-21598 GCA_963692815.1 Nyctanthes arbor-tristis
TTGAACAAATTAGAACAACTAGGAGCATAAATCTGAAATCAAAATGGCAAAGTTTCTCCAAAGCCAGTAACAGAACATCATAATAACATCACAAAAGTACGGGTAGAAATAACTGCACGGCAGAAAAGATCTTGATGAAGCAATGAAAAAAGTTATGTCAAAAGTGCTATATTGCTACTAGAACTTATGGATTGAAAGAGACATTTTACAACCAAAATCTAGATTCTCAACCAGATGATATACTTCAACATAAGATTTCATCGTTTAGCAGTCGGATAAGCTAGAGTAGGTTCTTTAAGCCGGAGTAGGCTTGAAAAACAACACATAGATTTTTCTGCCACGCAAACACAAGGTCTATAACCTTCTATCAGAAGTTTTGATGGTACTTCGCCTCTGTTGCAGGACTGAGGACAAGCTCTTCCGATCTGGAAAAACGCATTCTATGGGAACACGTCAAATTTCATATACAAACACACAAGAGGAGCAATAACTAACAAATCTTTAACTTTATGATAACTTATGTTACCTTTTTTCCCCATTGCCACCAGTGTTGGTTTCCTTCATTGTCAGAGTTGGGTAAAATGAGGCTCTCAATATAGGTAATAGCCTTATGTTCAAACCTGCGATTGGCGGTAAAGATATCCCGGCAATTGGATGTATCAACCCTTGAATTATACAATTTCAAAGTTGACCCAAAATTCAATATGATTAAACCATTTTCTGACATGTGTAACGGCATTGGTGTTTCATACTTATAATTCTGGACACCCATTATGCAAACCAGCTGAGTCCAAGATTCCAAATTGCCATATTCCTTCATCATCCATATGTCCAGGTGCGTATTGTAGTAATAATATACACAAAGGCAACCCCTCAAGACCCCCAATGACATAGCGGTAATGCCAATTTCATATTTAGGCAGCAATAACTCACCATACATATCAGTTGCCAAATTTAGTGAAATAATACGCCAACGACAATTGCAACCACCATTACAAACGGTCAGCCAATGAAAAGCTCCATTGACAAAAACACTGATGGGGCTGACAATGAACTCACCTGGCCATTTCCCAATTTGTTTCCAGGTATTATTGCATAAACTATACATCTTCACTTCAGCAGAGTAATTAAAATCTCTATTGACAAAACCAGAAGTTTCCACCACTTTATAATCATTGTTTAACTCGTCATAACCAAACCCGTAAGTCAAACTGAGACAAAATTGCCCAGATTCAGAACCAGAGGATGGCAATGCCTTGGATTTTCTTATTGATGGGTTCGACAAGAAAATTCCACCCGTTCGCACAGATAAGCAAATTAATCCATTGTAAGAACCAATCATACATAGACGATTTGACATTTTATAATAATTATCATCAACTACAAAAGCATCAATAGACTTTATGTCAAAAAGCAAAGTATCAAGATAACAAGAGCGAAGAATAACATGACTCTTACTGCAACCGAGAACGAGGGCATCGTGTTCACCTCTGTTCTCCTTCAAAGAAAAGTTGAGATGAGATTTCGCAAATTGAGGACATGAGATCAAAGAAAGCCATGATTTGGCTACACACATGAATTTTACAAGGGATTTGACGGGCAACCTTAGAAGTATCTCAATTATGATTTCTTGAGGAACATTTGGAAGTGACAATGAATCCCCAAGACCAGTTTCTTCGGAGAGTTGAAGACTTTTGCAATCTTCATCAAATGCCATCAAAAGTAGCAAGTCTGAAGAAATGCTGAGAGAAAAAAAGAAAAACTTTTTATTGAAAGTTTGGGCTTTAGTTCGAAGCGGCGCCTTCTCAATTTTCATCAACCGTAATAAAAGACACCACTGTCCCACCATTTTTGGTCCGTAAAGGCTGCTCGAACAACCCCAATTAAATTGAAAACTCGACCGTCAAAGTAAATAAAAATAAAATAAGTGACACATGGTCTTAATTTAATAAATTGAACCCTGTGCATTCACTTAACACTTCTCCATTTATTTGGAGTATCGAATTTAATATCAAATTTAACTATTCTTGGAATTGGTCAAAGTGTCTTACCGTACAATAGTTTTGATAACCTGAATATATGCTACTGTGGAAGGTTTATATCTTTTGTTGTTGTTTTTCTTTTCCCTTTCCTTTTTTCTTTTTTTTAAATATTAAAGCAAAATAATTAAACAGACAAAATGAAACGCGCATAGAATTAATTAACTGGTGGCATATTAAGCTTCTCAAAAGAGATCGCAGAGTTGTAGCATTGTTCATCATTTTACTCATAACACCTAAACCCACATGATTGAAATAGAAATTAACTCGAGTTTTTACATAATCCAAAAGCAAAACCTATGTAAATGAACACTCAGCTGTGCGCATTCTATTTCTACCAAACCACCAGGCATCCAGTATGCTGAAATCTCGTTCATCATCCTTCCTATTCAATATTCAAAGAAACCACACAATTCAAAAAGAAACTAACTAGCGTTCCTTACATCTTAAAACGATGAATTCTGCAGCACCTCAGCTAAGCTGGTCAAACCCCAATCTTCATCCTGTACAAAAGAATAATTGTGACCAAATAGGTCATCGTATTTTAAAAAAATAGAATCCCAAGTGAGAATCAAATCAGTTAGTGAGTACATAAAGTATCAGTAAGATGACTTTCCAAAATGATCTCATGCTCCCAAATTGTGAGTTCTATCATTTGAATATGCACATTTAGTTAAGAGTAATTTCCAGATTTTCAAGGATATTTCCGAGAAGTCAGAAGTTATGGACAATAAGTTACCATCACAGTAAGCAAGAGAGACTTATGGCTTACTGCCCAGCTGGCGGAGCCAATATCTATGGCCTGCGGGGCACTATACCAAGCACCAGTAATACAACATAATTTGTTATGGTAAAGTAGTTTGCAGAACTTAGAGCAAGCATGAAGCAACTATTAATAATGAATCTTACTTTTGTAAAATACAATACAATACTTATTTTACTCAAAAACAATACAAAATAATCATTTTTCTAGATGGCCATATGTAAAAATGAATATATGGTGAAGATAACCCCATTCCAAAAAACCAAAAAAGAGGGAGGGGGGGGGGGGAGCCACAACAATTACAGCAGAACAGCTACTGTTTTAGTGGCTACGAAAGTGACATTTGAAAAAACAAAAAATTATAGTTTTTATTCCAAAACTTTAAACAAAATCAGAATTTTGATCACATAAAACTATTTAAAAAAAAAAAAAGAGTTACTGAAGCGCATTAATAGGAAAAGAAAAAGAAAAAAAGGTGGCATTTCCTATGAGAAAGTGATTCAAAAATGAAATCATATTGAATGGTTCAATCTAGGTGAAGTTGAATATTGAGAAAAATAAATTTTTAAAAGATGGTGACAAATTTGATAGAGACAATTAAGGTTAGGTGCTAATTTGCACAAATTTCTTGAAGTAATAAAAAATGAAACCACTGGTATTTAAAACCACAATCACTTAAACTAGTTTTAAAATCTTGCCACTAAGCTACAAGCAGAACAACAGATCCTCTTAATTATTCTATGCAACTGAACTGCACAACTTAGAAATCGGCAACAAATAAACATTCAACACCCATTTACATTTAAATTTTCGTGGCATTCTTTTAACTGTTCCAATATCTTCATCTCACATACCAGAATGTGGGAAAGAGAGATCAAGAAGAAAACAAAGACCGTGACGTTGAGCATCACTAAGGACAAGAACAGGCATTTCGGGATAAAAATAACGAAGTCGATGAGTTGGGGAAATGCAACTGCTAGATTGGCTTAACCTGCATACAAAATCTATCCAGACAAACTTTTTTTTTTTTTTTGGGCTCAAAGTTTCCTCTTCATTATCTATAATTAGTTCTAAAGATAAGAGTGTAATTGTATATTTAGCAATTAAGGCATATTTGCCGAAAAGAAAATAAGTACGTAATAACAATAACAGTTTCATAGCTCAAATGCAAAGAACCATGGCTACAAGCACAGGGAATGGACCCACCCCTGTTCATATGGAAAGAAATCCAGAGCAGAATTTATGTTTGTTTGTACGTCAATTGTTCAAGAATTTGAATACTATTAGTTCACACCCCCAATGAGTTTTTCAGAAAAGGTGATCCCTCAAGGAGTTGGAGAGTAGAAAAGAAAGCAAATGGTGTAATAAGAAACAATGTTGTCCTAACTGTGGAAAAAATTGCCTTTAATTTAAGAAAGAAGTCACTAACAAAAAGTGAATGCAATAACTCATGCATTCGTGATATAATGAAGAGTTGACCAACTGCAAATTCTTAAGAAACAATTAAATCAAAAGTTTATTAAACAACGCCAAATTGTCGGTCTAGAACTGAATGGAATAAACACACTACAAGACAAGATAAAATTTGAATTTAAAGAAAAAGGAACACATATTATAGAAATATTAATCTAGACGGCATTAACAAGAAACATCAAATCTGTGATAATTTAACTTACCCCATTTCTCAAACCCCCAGGTTTTTGGTTTCCCTCATTGTAAGAAAAGGGCCAAAATAAGCTCTCGGTGTAGGCAATCGCTTCAACATAAGCATTGGTGTTGCGGGAGGGATTATGCTCAGAAATAGAAGAGTTGCCACTTGAGTTGTAAAGCTTCACAGTTGCGCCACAGTTCAGTATAATTATACCATCTTCTGACATATACAAGGGCAATGGATTGATCCAATTGTCAGCGTGCATAATTCGAGTACATCTACTCCAAGATTCTCCAACACCATATTGATTCATCATCCATACGTCCGAGTAAGTATGATATTTTAAGAATATACAAAAGTGTCTTCTCAAGACTCCTAACGTCATATCATCAAAACAAACAGGATCATAGTTGGGGCATTGGTTCTTCATCATACGTTTCTGTCACCAAATTCAGTGAAATCACAGAAGAAACACCATGACATCGATCTGGCCAATGAAAAGCTCCATTGAAGAACACACTGTGCTTGTCTGGAAACAGCTCTCTCGGCCCCCTCTTGATTGATCTCCAAGAATTAGTTCTTAAGCTATAAACCCTCACCTCCCCTGTGTACCCGTCAGGGCCCAAACCTCCATAATTTTCCACAACATTGTAATCATCATTTAATTCGTCATAAGTGAAACCATAAGTTAAACTGAAAGCAACATGATCTATACTAACACCAGATGGTGGCAGTTTCCTAAGTTTTCCCATGTTTGGGTTCCACAAAAAGATTACGGATACGCGTAAACATAAACAAATTAATCCATAGCTAGAATCAATGATGGTTACAGAATCGACCATTATATCACCTGGCACCTCAGCAGCATGATAAGACTCGATTTCGTGCAGAAAGGAATCAATGTCACTAGCAAAGAGGGCTACGCCACTTCTGGCGCAGTTGGCAATAGCAAGGGCGTTGGGTTCGCCTCTGTTCTTCTCCACTGAAATCTTAAGATGGGCTTTAGCAAATTCAGGAGTAGAGATTAAAGAAAGCCACGACTTACGTACACACTTGAATTTCGCAAGGGAGTTCACTGGCAGTCTTAAAAGTATTTCAGATACAAGTTCTTCAGGAAGAACAGGAAGTCGCACTGACTCTTGAGCGTCCACACCACCAATCACTTCGGCCATTTGAAAATTTGTGTCCTCTTTAGATGCTATTAGAGTATATATAAATGCTAATATATGCAAGAAAAAGAAAAGCAGAACTCCAAGAAAACCCTTGCCTCGAGGTGGAGAAAGAAAAACGACAAGCAACGAAGGGTTTCCTTCCGGGTTCGTCTGAACTCTGAAGAATGATGGGAGAGTGCTATTGGTTTTGCAGCACAGGCAGTACGGTGGTACAACAGCCGTTTAATTACCAAATTACCCTTGATTCGGCATTATTATATTATATTACTTAAAAGCCAATGGCTTGTTATTTGGATTTTTATCTCAATAAAAAATTTATTAAGTCAATTACCATCACATAACCTTAAAATGGTAATAATAAAAAATAAATTTTCAAACTTCTCAATAATCTCTCCTTACATTTTCACCAGACATTCTCCTATAAATATAAGCTCTTTTATCATAAAACACCAAAGTAGATAAATTTAAAGCCCTCATTTACCCATCTCCTTCCTTGTCGACAAAAATTCAAACACTAACCAATTATATCATGTCACGTGTCTTATTTTATTGTCAAAATTAAAAATATTTTAACTATGAGATGAAAATTTTGAAAAATGTGAAAAAAGTACAATATGAGAGGTCCAGTTAGCAGTAGAATAGCCAATTAGTTACCTACTAACCTTGTTCTAATAAAGTTCTCTTGGACCATTATATCCTGTTATGTGTCATCTTTTACTTTCAAAATTAAACATATTGTTAAATATAAAACGAAAAAAAATAAAAAATGAGTATTTGCAAAAAAAAAAAAATTGAAAAATGAGCGAAAAAAGCACAAATATCATAGGATCACCAATTAGCTGCCAAATTACCCTTGTTTCTAAAAATGTTTAGCTGGGGCATATCTTTTTAGCTCCACACGTTAGATCATTTTTACATTTCCTTTACACTAATCTAGAAGACTAAATTTCAGACAAAAAAAGAAGAAAGAATAATCTAGCACCTATACCGATTCAACAAAGGTAGAGTCTGTCTGTGTTTGGACAATGAGAAGATGACTTGTTAACATTGCATAAATTAGAATGAGAATATCGTTGTGCTACACAATAGCATCCCATCCTAAAATGGGAGTGGACGAGATGATTGTGAAGGTTAATAAATTTTTTTGTAGATGCATCATGCATTTTTTTTCCCAACCTGTAAAAAATAAAACAGCCCTTTCCCTAAATAAAATAAAATAAAATAAAATAAAACTGCCCTTGCCCGCCAGTAACTGAACATTTTAGGCTCAAGCTAACAGAGTGGCGAAATTTGATTAGTTAATATATCGATCACAATAAACAAAATGAAGATGACACACCATTAGAAACGATATAGTGAATAGCTAGATACTTCAAGGAATTTAACTAGGATCTTTTTGGTTGGAGGCTTGAAGCTAAAGATAAATGACATACAAGGGAAGAGCGATTGGAATATTTGGAGCACATAATTGCAATCTAATTGTCCAAACAAAGATTTTCCAAACAAAGATTTCAAGGAATATTTTTGCAAAAACATAGGAGTTAAATCACTTTAGAAACAAATCTCAACGATCCTTGGATGGCACTGTAAGTATTGTCCAGCAAATATCCATTGGGAGTATTTTATAAAACCGAACCGTTCTTACAAACATATCTCATCAACAAGCATTTTATAGTTTCCAGTTTCCGCCTTAATTGGAAGTTTATTCCATAAGAGTACAATCCGGTAATACAAGTTAATGACGGGCATTCTTAAACAGAAGAGAAAGAAGCAAAAAAAAAAAAAAAAAGGGGGAAATCCTAAGGAAGGGTTTAGGATTGGGAGCTGGATGTTCCATTCTTCACTAGTGACCGTTGTCTGGCTCGTTCCATCTTCCTTTTACGCCATTCTTCCAAGGCTGGAATTTACCAAAGCAGATAAGACAGTTTTTCCCAACTGGTCAACTTACAACAGAATAATATGGAAATACATAGATTCAGCCAAGCATTTTCCTTAATACTAGCAATATGGAAAATACGCACAGGAAAGTATAAACAAACCCAGAGATGTATAATATAGAATTCATCATCATATTAAAAAAGAGAATGGTAATTTAAAAACAAGCTAGGGTCTTCAAAGTAACAAGTTCACCAACATCCATCTAGCTGCAGATGGTCTACAAGGAGAGACAAGAGACATCAGTACAAAATCTATTTAAGCCTTCATGTTGCCAAATCCACAGGAAATCATAGTTACTGTTGCTCTTTTTTTTTTTTTTTTTTTGAGACTCGTTTGGTGAAGAGACTAACTCAGACGGCAGAGCAACGTGGGTAATGACAGATGAAACGATGAATTCGAATAATAGAGATAGCACGAGAACAAAGTTAGCAGAACCCATCAAAATCTGGTCACCTTCACGAAGCAAATAAAAGATTTTAATTTAAGAAATTCTCTAATATTTGCCTATAGTTGAAATTGTATCAGGAAGTTCAGATATCTCTTTCACAATCATTTTGACATATCAGCAAATATTTAGATTCTTTCTTGGCAGAAAATAAAACTAAAAACAAAAGGGGAACAAAGGCAGAATAAAATGAGGTTAGTACCAGGTACAAGCCCTTTAAGAACTTAACGGATCACCTCGAGAAAATATAGCAGTAAATTGACAGTTGCCTTGGAGAAGGGGATACGGTTTACTTGAGACATATGTAAAGGAAACTCAGAGATCTTTATGGTGTAATCTCTCTCACCCTTTCATGGTACAAATATACACAATCTTGAGGTAACCATGGTTGTCACTGTTCTATGGCTCAAATACTGCTACAAATGCAGTGTGTAAAACATTCCTAACAGTATCATATTCTTGGACTCCAGGTATTTGCTACATAACAATGAGACAAATCCTTAGTGTTTGATGCTTGTGAGTGGACACGAAAACATATGAACAGACCTTGAGTTACAGAAATTCTATAATTCAGCAATCATAATTCTCTCCTAGAAATTTTCAAAAAGATGGACTATTCTGTTACTTTATAATTCAGCATGTCAACTTCTCTCTCTGCATCTGCACAGTGGATTTCTGGGAATTTTTTTTTTTTTTTTTTTAACTTCAGCATTGAAACACAAGTTCATGGCTAGAAAAATTTGCAACAGTCGATAACTAAAAAAAGGGGCATCTAATTACATCAAAGATGAACTGAAAGCATGGAATTCTTCAAATCAAAGGCATACTCGTTTGACCGGTAAGAACCCAAGATTCTGCACAAGTAATATGTTGAGAGAAAGGGGCAGGGTGATGGTGTAATAAAAATAAGAAGGATGAAAGAAACTAAAAGATCACCTTTCATGTTGCCAGCATCTGAATATGAGTGAAAATTATTCAACCTGGATATGAGGTCAGCGGCAGCTGTCTGTTTTGCATCTTTATTCGGGATAGGCTCTATTTCAACATATGCTTCCTTTCCAATTTCCCTAACCTTTAGGGGGCAAAAAAGGGGAAAAAAACAGAAAATAGAATTGTTGAATACCTCTCGAATGCAACATAGTACATAACTGCATATAACTATTGTATTAACAGTTCGAAGAGTAGGCTGCATATGAGATTCAGAAGCCACAACAAAATACATGGCAAAAATTTAAGTAGATTTGAAGTATAGAAGCCAGAGTGAAATACACAGATAAGAGCAGAAGCAATATGCTTAGACCAGCAGCGTTCTTTCAATTATTTTGGACAGCTTTCAAGAGGTAATAACTAATACACAATTAACCCAAACTCATATGCCTATACTCACTCTTCTGATCAGATCCATAGGCACCATGGCACCGCGCATTTCTTCAGATTCCTTTATATGCCAATATAGAGCTGTATTTCACGAGCAAGCATACTCGTTACCAAAAGCCATATATTTCTCTCAAAAAGAAAATGAACTTCCAACCGTAAAATGAGATCAGGACTGAATATATCAAAGGATCACTTATTAACCAATTATGTTCTTGAAGCAAGTTCTATTAGGGAAGCCCAAGAACTCAACTTACAGCAGTTAAGTTCAATGTGTGTTCAATGTTTAATTAAACAAGTTGAACTCAAGTTGAATTACAAAAGAAACTAAATGTGTGTTCAATGTTTAAAAATCTAAAAAATCAAAAAGAAAATATAAATTCAGATTATTAGTAGTAGAGACGCCATCAACTGTTAAATCCAATTTTCTTAAATTCCATAAATTAATAGAATCTCATAATTCCGGGTAAATATCATCCAGTTTAAAAAATTGAAGAGTTTCATCCAATTTACACTACATTGTCAATCGTTCCAAGATTCACATATCAACACCAATAAACCTGGTTTCCCTCAAATACGCAAGAGATCAACTGCACATATAAAATCTTTATCCAACAAAATAAAATAAAAAACCGATAAAATCTATAAATTGAAGTTGTAAAGTAAAGAAGAAATAAAAAAGAAGGGACCTTTTACCTTTATTCGATGAGGAGGGGAAACTAAAGAAGCCCTGAAGCAAGAGAAGCGCAGTGATAATATTGAATAAGCAGACAATTATCGTGGCATTCCTGTAAGATAGCCATGAGTTCATCATCCTCCCCCATTGCAGCTGCTGGATTTTCTCCATTTCATTTCATAATTTGTTGATGGAATTCATTATTATTTTCCCGATAAATTGTCGCCGATCGGCTGGCGGCATCTACGTTTTGCAAAACTCGCTTGCTGATAGATGCGACTTCGGTTGAAGAATGTAACAAGCCAACAATATGTCTAGGGTTACTTTCACAAATGGTCTCCAACCTTTGCAATATCTATTAATTCGGTCCTAAACTTTTTTTTCCAGCATCATTGGTCCCCAATTTTTCATAAATTTACTCATAAGGTCCATTATGACTTTTTTCCCTTACTTTTTAAATAAAAACAAAAAAATTAAAAAATAATAAATATAATAAATATAAAAAAGAAACCTAGCTATCTATTCTACATTTATTCATAACATAATTGAAAATGATAAATACTTACACTATTTTAATTTTTTGGGGATGCTATTATTTTTTCTGTCATTTCTGATAACGGTGAAATGTACAAGTAGCAAAATTATAAGTCTGCTCTTCTATTATTGAAGACGGCTACCAGTGTTTGTTATTTACACTGAATTGTAATGTGGTTGGGTAACTAGGTATATAGATTGGAAGAAATTATTTTCGTTTTTTTATTATTTATTAGTACTTATTAGTTTTCACTTTATAATTTTTCTTTTTAAAATAAAATAATAAAAAAAGAAAAAAGAGAATGATTTATTTCCATTATATCTGTCTAGTTATTCACCCACATTCTAACTCAGTGTAAATAACAAATCTATTAGTTTTTTTCAATAGCAAAAGAGGAGATCTACAATTTTGTTGCTTGTTCGTCTCGTTGCTATCAAAAATGGCATAAAAAACAAGGGTTCCAAAAAAGAAAAATGGTGCAAATAATTTTTTTTTTTCCATATCATGTTAGTGATAGGGGTAGAATGGGTAGTTAGTTAGGTATGTAGAGAAAATTTTATTTTCTTTTTTATTTTGACTAGGGTAAACTTCACATATCGTCCCCAAGCTTTGCACATAAAATCCTCTGGGTCCCTAATTTTTTTTAGGGCGCTGGGTCCTCAACCTTTTATAAATGCGCACAAAAGATCTCTCCTAATAGAATCCGTCCAAATTTCCGTTTAGTGGTAGGTGAAATTACCTTTATACCTTTAACTTTTAAATTTAAAAATTAAAAAAATAAAAAAAAAAAAGGAAAAACCCCCACCCCTCCCCTCTCCTCTCCAGCTACCGAAAATGGCAGCATTTTCACAGCTGAAGAGGGGAGTGAAACGTCAGAGAATGGAGGGGATACTCCTCCCATTCACTGCCATTTCTAACAACTGAATGGTAGTGAATGGGGAGAGTCTCCGCCCCCCTCCCCTACATTTTTTTTCCCATTTCCGGGCAGAAACATAGGGGGAGATTATGCAGAAAAAATAGGAGGAGCTCCCATCCCATTTTTTTTTGCTGGAAATGAAAGTGAATGCGGAGAATCCTTCCCCCCAATTCTCTGTCGTTTCTGGCAGATGCAAATGGGGAGTCTCCACCCCTTTCAGCTGCTGGAAATGGCAACATTCGGACGACCTGCTGCCATTTCCGGCAGCCTAAGAGGGGAGGGGAGGGGAGGTGAGGTGGGGTGGGGTTGGGTGGGGGGGTTTTTCCCCTTTTTTTATTTTTTAATTTTTAAATTCTTTTTTTAATTTAAAAGGTAAGAGTATAAAGGTAATTTCACCTACCACTTTAACGAAAATTTGGATGAATTCTATTAGGAGAGACTTTTTGTGCGCATTTATGAAACTTTGAGGACCCAACACGCTAAAAAAATTCAAGACCCAGGCGATTCTAAACGCAAAGGTTGGGAACGATATGTGAAATTTACCCTTTTGATTATTTTTACCATTTTTAGAATTTCTTTTTTGTTTTTATTTAAGAAGTAAGGGCAAAAATGTTGTAAAGAACTTTATGAGTGAATTTATGAAATGTTGAGGACTTAATTGATAGAAGTTGTAAAGGTTGGGAACCAGCTGTGTAATTAACCCACATGTCTATTTTCTTAAAACTGCAACTATATGTCTATTTTCAATTACTAGTCATTTGTAAAATCCTGTTGTTAGTTTTATGATGATGATTATTATTAAAATTTTAAGTTAACTAATTTAGGAAACACATATATATCTCTAAAACTAAATCGAACAATTAATTAAACGATAAAAAATAAAAGAAAAATATGTGCAACAACTTCTAAAATTGATATTCTATATTAATTGATCGATTGTTGGCAATATATGTATGCAATTTATATATAGACTGCTTATATGCTTACCCGACTAGATTGCCTAAAGGTTGCTTTGATTATTCAAATCTAAAAGGAAATAGATAATTACGAATTTGATTGCTGCACTTACCCAATTAAACGTAAAGAAAGAAATAATTAAGAATTTGATTGATTTGATTAAACTAATGAATAGCCTAACTACCAGAAGCTTTTGAGCCTTGTTTTCTGAATCTTGTCATTTGTTTTGTCTAATCAGAGCGTGTTGGATCAATATCAAATTATTGGATATGATCTTGAATGCAGAGGAAAAGGATAGGAAAAGGACTACGAAAGATAATTACTTGACCACTTGTAGCGGGGACCAAGTTTAAGTTTGACCATTTGTTTAGTCACAAATAGTGGTGGATGATGCTGAGGGTCGAAATTTTACGTGCAAATTAAAGTGGATGGGCTTGAAAGTAGACATAATTAATGTTAACCCGATGTGAATTCTTTTTCATTGGATTTTGTTGGATCTGAAAGTTACCAGTTTCATAAATTATTTAGGAAGATAAATGCTCGGAGTAAGACAAATTGACAGCAATAATTTCGGTAGAGCGATCTTATCATGTTATATATCCATATATCCAATCATGTTTAGGTGTGTGTGTGTGTGTAAGAGAAAGATCTCCCACTTTGCTGATTGATTAAGGTTGAAAATAACATTAATGCCGAATGAAGAAAGATATTATTGGCACTTTAAAAAACACAGACCACACCTGCTCGAAGACATACAAAAGTGGTAGGGTTCTAGGGTTACCTCGTCCTTGATCAAGTTTGAAAAGGTGAAGAAAAATGTGTCCAAAGATGAGTATATTAAAAATATATCAGACAAATATAGGATTCTCCGCCGTTTTCTAGCAGATGAAAGGGAGAGGAGTCTCCCCCCCTTTCAGCTGTTGGAAATGGCAGCATTCCGACGACCTGCTGCTATTTCCGGCAGCCTAAGAGGGGAGATAGGGTGGGTGGGGTGGTTTTTTTTTTCCTTTTTTTTTTCTTTTTTAATTTTTAAATTCTTTTTTTTTTTAAATTTAAAAGGTAAGGGTATAAAAGTAATTTCACCTACCACTTAACGGAAATTTGGACGGGTTCTGTTAGGAGAGATTTTTTGTGCGCATTTATAAAACGTTGAGGACCGAACGCGCTAAAAAAATATTAGGGACCCAAGCGATTCTAAGTGTAAAGGTTGGAGACAATATGTGAAATTTACCCTTTTGATTATTTTTACCATTCTTAGAATTTCTTTTTTATTTTTATTTAAGAAGTAAGGGCAAAAATATTATAAAGAACTTTATGAATGAATTTATAAAAGAGTTGGAGACATAATTGATAGAAATTGTAAAGATTGGGACCAGTCGTGTAATCAACCCACATGTCTATTTTCTTAAAACTGCAACCATATGTCTATTTTTAATTACTGGTCATTTGTAAAATCCTGTTGTTAGTTTTATGATGATGATGATTATTATTATTAAAATTTTAAATTAACTAATCTAGGAAACACATGTATATCTCTAAAATAAACTAAATCAGATAATTAATTAAACGGTAAAAAATAAAAGAAAAATATGTGTAATAACTTCTAAAATTGATATTCTATGTTAATTGATCGATTGTTAGCCAATATATGTATGCAATTTATATATAGACTACTTATATGTTTACCCGATTAGGCAGACGTGTGCTCTTCCGATCTTGATTATTCAAATCTAAAAGGAAATAAATAATTACGAATTTGATTACTGCACTTACCCAGTTAAACGTAAAGAAAGAAATAATTAAGAATTTGATTGATTTGATTAAACAAAATATAAAGTACCTCGAAATGCCAAAAGTTACATCTCAACAATTGGGAGATGATTAAAAATTACTACGCAAAATTAAAAGATGTAATAAACAAAATTTTAAAATTTTGAAAAAAAGGAAAGATTAAGGCGAGCAGATAAATATATTATTAAAAATTATTATGCGAAATTAAAAATTTAACTCACCACTTAATTAATATTATCCGATTATTGTAATTAGAGTGAACACAAAAAAAGAGGAAAAAATAAATGAAAATAAAAAGGGAAAAATAAATGAGACATTAGCGACATCAACTTGACATCATCATGACATCAGATTTTCACTTCCCTTAGAGTGCCAATTTTAGGTGAGAAAAATAACTCACCACTTAATTAATATTATAAATATATAGATTATTATTATTATTATTATTATGGCGAAAAAAAAGAGGAAAAAATAAACGAAAATAAAAACAGAAAAATAAATGAGACATTAGCAATATCAACTTGATATCATCGTGACATTAGATTTTCACTTCCTTTAGGGTGCCAGTTTTAGGCGGGAAAAAATATCTCACTATTTATTTATTATTATAAATATGTATTGTTATTAGGATGAAAAAAAGGAAAAAAAGAAAAATAAACGAAAATAAAAATAGAAAAATAAATGAGACATTAACGACATCAACTTGACATCATCATGACATCAGATTTCTACTGCCCTTTGGGTGCCAGTTTTAAATGAGAAAAATAACTCACGACTTAGTTAATATTATAAATATATAGATTATTATTATTAGGGTGAGCAAAAAAAGAGGGAAAAAAATAAATGAAAATAAAAATAGAAAAATAAATGAGATATTAGCTACAGTAACTTGATATCGTCATAACATCAAGTTTCCACTTCCCATAAGGTGCTTAGTTTTATGCGGGAAAAAATAACCTATTACTTAGTTAGTATTATAAATATATGGACATGGACATGGACATGGACATGGACATGGACATGGATATGGATATGGATTTCTACTTCCCTTATGATGCCAATTTTAGGCAAGAAAAAATAACCCACTACTTAGTTAGTATTATAAATATATAGATTTTAAGTGTATTTCAATTAAAACGTTAATTTACATCTAAAAAAAGTTAATTCATTTTCTTATTCTGAGTGTTTAGTTTATTGGATTAAAATCCTTCAAAGAGAAGTTTATTGTATTAAAAAAGAATTGTGCTATTTGAACAACATAATATATAAAAATTTAAACAAAACTGACACATGATATCATCCTTTTTTCAACACATCACATCACCCTTTCATCAATGATTATCACATGGGCTACATCTCCATTTTGTCACCTTTTTTGTCTACTTATTTGTCCAAATAGAATTTTTCATTAAAAAAATAATACCCAAATGACGGATAACATTTTAACTTTTATTTACAATTTTTTTTATTTACAAAAATAAAAAACTTTTCACTATTTGTTAAAAGCTGTCAAGAGGGTCTGATGGCATTTTAATAGACATTCCACACCTTAATTAAATGTTAGATTCCACTCGCTTACAATATTTTTGTAATATTAGTAAAAATAAAATAAAAGATAAAAACAGATTGAAAATAGTAAATAATAAAATATAAAAGTAGGTTAATGTGTTCTTTTATTATTTTCACGTATTGATAATATATAAGTCAAACGGTATAATAATGAAGACAACGATGACGACAACAACAACAATAATAATTAATAAGATTCTTATATTAAATTTATCTCTGTATATTATTACAAGCAGTCTCAAAGCCCGAATTCATTTGTAGAACCATTTGAAATTATTTGACATTTTTCTTGCCTAGTTTTATAGTATATATGTTAATTTCAACCCAGTTGAATTTAATGAGAATCCCTATCCCTATGATTAAAAAATGAAAGTTCCCAATTATTAGCTCCGATCCATACTAACTACAGAATATTTCTTCATAGAAATAGTCTAATTTATTTATTTATGTTTTTGAAGCGAAGAAATAGTCTAATGTTGACTTCAAGAAAATTGATAATTAATTTTACTAAAAGAAATAAGAAAAAATTATCAAGTGAATCAGGCCATGTATCTTTTAAATTTGAAAAAGTTCCAGTGACTCCTTCATGAGGTGTTAAAAACCCTTTAATTTAACCAGGAGTTGTTCGAATATTTATATGTACTAGTCCCGACATTCACAAGTGCACATGTTGGCTCGGTGTGTCAAAATTCTTCATGCACATTATTCTCATGTAGATTATTAGTCTCGTTTATCTCTCCATGTTATAGATATTATAAGTAGTATCAACTTGTAACCACCATAAGCTTGAAGCTTCCTTTAATTTGCAGGAGGCAACAATTTTCAACTAGAAAGTTACGAAAATTTGCAAGCCAAAATAACAATAAGATGTTAAAAATCCTCAAGTTATCGATGCGTTGTTCATCTATTTATTTGTACTAGTCTCAAGCCCCGATGCGTGTACATGTTGTTTTGTGCATGTCAAAACTCTTACATACGTGTGTGTGTGTATAAATAGATTAATCTTATTCATCTTTCTGTACCTTATTAATTTTTTATTATATCAACCCATAACCAATGCAAACTCAGGGCTTCCCTTGCAGGATACAAGAATTTTCATTTTTCACCTTGACTAATTCAACTAAACTTTCAGACAAAAACTGCAACTTGCTCAAAATAAATACCATGAAAATGGAAAGAACTTGCTGCCAGCTATAGATTGTCATTTTATCGCCAGATCTGAGGTGACAAAGAAAATTCTAGTCAACTTATCTATAGTCTTATTACATGATCAAGTTTCTGTGGAAAACTTGATAGGCCAGCCATCCAAATTCACAAATATAATCTCTCTCAAACCACAAGTATTGTTTTCCTCCTCTCAAGTAGTTTGTTGGAAGAAAAAATGGATAGGCTTCGGGCAATTGCCGATGCTCATTATAGAGCTGGTCCTCCACAAGTTAAGACCTTGGCATATGAGTTCTTCAAAGCCCTCGACACCGATCAAGATGGGAGAGTGAGCTTAGCTGAGTTCTTAGCTTTCATGTCACAGCAAGGTTGAATTGTCTCATCTAAAAGATTACACTGTTAGAGAGAAGATAGTAGAAATTTCTTTATTCAACAGGTTATTTATTTAGATTATTATGCCTTCAACAGGTTATGCGCGATATAACAATCTGTACTTCTTCAGGGAGTTAGACAGGGATGGAAATGGTAGTCTTGATTTTTGGGAAGTCTTGACACTGTACTACATAGTTAAAAGTGGAAGGCCACTTTATAACTGTTGTGGGATTCTTACACCAGGCACATTTTTTTCATGCGTCCAATGTTTTGAGAGTTCAGGCTCGTACTCCTTATGCATCTATTGTTATCGATCTAATAAGAGTAAGCACCATGACAACGGTCACCAACAATTCTTGGATACCTTCACTCTTTTAGAGATGAAGAGAAATCAAGCTATCAAAGGCAACACAAACTGGCCAGAGGTAATGTAAAGAAAATGAAATAACTGTATTCCGTTATAAAGACTGAACTAGTTGTTCGACTGATTTTTTGCCCTTATTGCTGTCATCTCGATTAATAAGTATGATCTTGTCAATTACCGACCATCAGGGGGTTTTTTTTCTGTCCCATTCAACAAAAACTTCAATATTCACATATCTTCTTCTTTTTCTTCCTTTTCATCTTACAATCGGATTCCACCGCATAACAGTATATATAAGTCCATCAATGCTAAAGAAAAAATACCGATTTTTCACCTTGTTGCAGGCAACAACTCATTTCACAGTTCCAACAGCAGCAGCAACACATATTCATATCAATGTTGGGAATCCTACTGATCCAATTCAGGACACAACCAATGCTCTTCCTGCAGCAAAAATTGTGACTGATCTCTTTTTATTCACTCCTCGTCGTAGGCTTTCTTTCAGGCTTGTCCAAGAGCCCCAACTTGAACCGAACCCAAGAACAAAACTCACCCTGTTATAGAAGAATTTATTTATTTATTTATAATTGCAGAACAAATGGAGAGCTGCACTGGCTGCATTTGAGATGGCTCTAAGCATTGGAAGCATTTCAACCACTCTATGTACAATCTTGTAAAAATTCAGACAAACACCCTTGAGATGTTTTATGCGAATATTGTACTTTTTAGATCTTTTTTCTGTCAAATTTCATGAATCTAAGTTGGTTAAACATCATTTTGCGCTTAGATGCTGTTTCAACATCCTCTAATTATGAACCAAAATTGACCCTTTTTATTTTATGATATGAGTTATTGTGCTGTCATGTAATTACACAAAGAATAATGAGCATTTGCGATCCAAAGAATCCGTCCCATGTTCGTGTAAAGATTTCAAGCAGATATATACATACAAAATGATGACGATGTTTCAACTGTTACTAGTAATAACGATGAAATATAAGGCCATGTCTATTGTAGCCTGGGGCGGACCCAGGTTTTATTTTTAGTGCGGTCGGTACTTTAATGTTGTAGCATGTTGATGGAATTTTTTGTGACAAGCGGTCATATAATAATTAGATTGATAGTACGATTTAAACTTTAAAATGTGACAAAAGTTAGTATAAATTTTGGAAGCAAATAAGTGGTGAATCAAAGAGAAAATTTTAAAATTTTGAAGTAATGTATTAAAGTAAGTCAAAATAAAATATAGACGATATTGATCCAAATTCAATATTAACAGTGATTTATTACATGTTAATAAATGTACTATAAAATTCTATTGACATTTTTTTTAAAGTAGAAAGTACAATCTATATTATAAGCAGCACAACTTTAAATAAATTTACATCCCAATAAAGGGTAATATAAAGAAATATATAAAACAACATAAATGTTGGAAAGCTTGAGAAAATTGTTACAATATTTGATTAATGAAAGTTAATTTAAATTAGATCAATTTCTTAAATTGTGAAACATCCAAAGAATACAAACAAAAACAATGTTATAAATGATAAATCACAAGGGAATGTGACGTAGGTTAATAGAAACAAGGGTAAGTATGTAATTTATTTCCAAATAAATCCTTAATTTTTTAACTTCTCATTCTCTCGTTTTCCCGAAACCTCTGCAACTCTAATCAATGGCTCTACAACTCTAATCAATGGCGGCTGGTGAAAACCCAAAGACTTCTCATGCCAAGCCATAAAAATTCATCCCAATCCAAATACGACCGTCACTCAGAGACATAACTTGGCTTCTTGTCGTTGGCGTGCAAGTGGACCGGCGGAAAGTTGAGTGCGGTCAGACTAAATTTCTATGTGTCGGGGCAAAGTTGAGTACGGTCCATGGACCGCACTCATCCCATGGAGGCTCCGCCTCTGATTGTAGCAGTCTCAAATTAAATACATGGCACAACTGAGGAACGAAAAATAAGAAAGTGGGAAGAAAATGTAACAAAGATAATAAAAAAAAAAAAAGGACAAGAAAAGTGTTAAAAAGAGGTAGAAGCTATATATCCACACTATTCTCCACATTTAAAAGATTGTTTTCCCCCCTTTGACTTGACGTTACACCACCATAAGAAATAGTATTACTAATTCAGGAAAGCTCAATGGAAGCATGCGATGGAGATGTTCTTGGACCCAATTGCAATATTAAAAGCAAATGACGGCCGAAATTTTTAGAAGCGAAGCTCGTTTACCTATCAGTTTTAATCATTCACTAAACGTCTGGTGGGATAATCTCGCCAAATACATACTTGACGGGTAAAAATTTGACAATTCATATGCAGGACAATTCAAACGGAATATCTCACATGTGAGTTGTCTAATAATTATTATATCGTTATGTGTACTTTGATAGCTGATCAATTTTATGTGTACTTTGACAGCTGATCAATTTTACGTATACTTAAACTAGAAAAAGCACAGAAAATTAAGGCCATGTTTGACTCTCTTTATCTAAACACATTATAATCTCACTTACCACTAATTTGACTACTGATTTGATAACTACTCATTTATAACCATCAATTTTAAACTTCTATTAAATTTACACCACTCATTTCACCTATTTATAATTTCTCTTTATAAATTAACTACCATAAATTGAATCAAACAGACACTAAATAAATAAAAAAAATATGAACTGGAAAAATAAATTGGGAAGTCGTGGTCGGCAGGATTCGAACCTGCGCGGGCAGAGCCCACATGATTTCTAGTCATGCCCGATAACCACTCCGGCACGACCACATATGAATAAATGCTCTTTTCAATAATTTTAAATTCTATGCATTGGCATTTTTCTTCTTTCCACTTCTTCAGATCAACTATTTTCCTCTTCTTGGTCTCTATCGTCCGGCAATTTTCTTTTATCTTTGCGTCAAGCTGTCTCATCTTCACCACCACCACAATTTCTCCCCAGCAAAGAAGAAGCGGCCGGCGCGCTGCCCGACTGTTTCTGAAAGCCGCGCACAGTCCCAAATAAGAAACCGGTTTCCGCGTCCGCCAGTTTGCCGGCCGTCTCTGTGGTCGACCTCCTCGCCTTTCTCTCAACTCTAGGTATGGAATCATGCCTCGTAGTTTTATTAACTGTCTTTCAATTTATGTCCACCGAAAGATTCTTCACAGCAGGATTTCTCACTTTGGATGCTTGCAAAGAACTACTACAGGTATGTGTATGTCTAAACCTCGTCCTATTTTATTACTGAAGAAAGGCATATTTTCATCAATTGCTCATATCAATATTCAGTATTTAACGG
>CAVNYN010138905.1:0-19996 GCA_963692815.1 Nyctanthes arbor-tristis
AAAAAAAAAAAATGTATCAAAGTATATCATCATGCTCACAAATTGGAATCTTTAACCAACCGAGCCAACATCCAATCACAAAACTCTTACTCCTAAATAATCAACTATTGTTAAAAAATAAGTGGGGGCAATTAGACTTTCATAAAAGCATAAACAATGTTCAAAGCAATTGTCGTATATCAACAATCTAAACCGACAATCTCGGATTGAAAAATAGATTAGCAGCTAAATATCTTTGAAGTGGCAATATGTAGCTAATGGTGAATTATGGAATGTTCTTCAATTCTCAAACAAAGGATTATAGCTGTAATCTTATGTGCAAAACCTATTCAATTAAAAAAATCGAAATACCTTCTTTATAATTTTAGGGGAAATAAACAGAGACAATGAAATACGAAGAAACAAACAGCCCACCCCAAGGGCTGCAAAGATAGCCTAAGAATTCCCTTGCCAACAAAAGAGCCAAGAATGGCCAAGCAACTAAATACAAAACCAATGCCAACACAAGAAACAATCAGTTATTCAAGTTGGTTTCATACTTGCATTTGGGATCAGATGCATTTCAAGTGACGCACCCCACCCCTAGTATCTCTAATATATCAGAAATGTGACGTGCGCCGACGATAAATTCTAACTAGAAGTTAGAATTCACCACCAAGGCTCGTTGACTTATTAAAATTTCCTAAAATTTTTGACAACATCTCCTTTATTTTATTAATAAATCACCCTGCAAAACAGGAATTTACCAAACCCAACTCAAAACAACAATCCAAGGTCTCAACCGACCACCACAACGCACCACGTCAAATATATATTTATAGGTCATAATAGAACAAACCCTACATAGAGATATACTTTCCAAAGGTACATTAGTCTCATTCTTTTCTCCTTAATATACATAAGCAAGACAAGAGATCCAAAATGCATTTAACTACATCAAAACATATTTCTTTGTTATATTTCTAGTTGATCATGCCAACCTTGCCAAAAGGCTTGTCTCCAGAATGGATTTCAAGTATTGCTCACTCTTCAGTTATTACCTGAAAGGGAAAACATTTAAAAAATATTTTCGTGAGCATTAACGCCCAGTGAGTGGAATGCTAAAAAAAGCTGTTATACTTTTAAGTAGAACACATTTGTCACTTATATATTCATCCAAGCAATCATAAGAAATTCATCGGGGATCAAACATTCATAAAGTCATTGCAATGCTAGAACATCATGAAAATCTTTTCATTTCAATACTATCATAGAATTTTCCCCCAAAGTGTATCCAACATTTCATAACCATGATATCAAGTCATATGGGCGTAGACACCAGCTTGGGCCATAAGTACCTTATGACCCCTTCGCCCTATGCGGCACAATGAATAGCTAGAGTCATAACTAGCACATAGGCCCCTTCACCTGGGCCGCGTTCATTGGTCAGCTTGAGTTATAGACCCCTTCACCCGTAGTCGGCATATCGTTTGGTCAGTTTTAGTCATATAGGCCCCTTCGCCGTTAAGCGGCATGATCATAAACATAGGATACACTTTGGGGAAATTTCAAATCATGCATCTCAAAAATTCTTAAACATCACATTTTCAAATTTCATAAATTTCATGAATAAGAGAAGAATTTTCAAAATATCCATAAAAGCATTTTTGTCATAAACTTCACATCATCACATATAATCTAAAACATAATCAATTTCATTTACAAGAGATTTGGGAAGATTCCATTCACTGGCTATATGTACGATTTGATTTGGTTAGTAAGCTTTTACAACCTCTTCAGTGTCCCCTGTAACATAGATTGATAATAGAATTAATAATCCATTATCTTATTTCATCAGTCAAACATAACTTAATTTATTTACAATTCTTTTCTCACTTTCATTTCATTTATATTCTTTGTAACTTAATGTACTTGTAAAAATTCTATATTTAACTAAGGTACATAAATATGAAATTTCCTTAAGAGTACAAATTTCCCATTTCATTAAACTTTCTAAGATTTCTTCACTTTCCCATTAAACATATAGTTTGCCCCATTTATATAAATATTCTAGATTTTATTCTACCTTAGAAATTGTAGGGACATCACACATTAAAGTCTCAATGCCTACTAAAAATAACAAATAATACTAATTCTTAATCATTAAACTCTAGTTCTTCTTAACATTGAACAATTTCCACATTTACTAATTTTCATTAAGTTATTCATTTCTTATATTCATTTCCAATTTCAACAACTTTCTCAATTGACATAATGCCATTTCATAAACCATAACACTAACTTATATCAAAATTTCACTTCACTTACTCCATATAAAGTTTCAACTATATAAAATTTCATCTTTACACTATCTACTATAAATCCCTATAGTAACATCAAGAATCTCATAATTTATGATCAAATAACTATTTGATGACTTTAGAATATGTATTAAATAAAATTATAACATAATACTAAATGTTCATAAAATTTCCATGAACCCTATTTTTTTAAATTTATATAAGTTCGAAGGTTAAAAACCAATAACACTTACTAGGTTGCTCCTTGTATTGCCTTTCTTCTTCTCCTTCTTAAGATTCTTCAAACTTTTTTTTTCCACAAATTTTCGGCAGAGAGACGGCTTCTACTTTCTGCTTTTCCTTTCTTTCTTTTTGCTCGTCTTGTTTTGCTTTATTTGTTTTGTATGATATAAACATATATATATATTACATATCAATTGGCCCAGCCCCGATCTCTCGAGAATTATGGACCATTTAATTTCCTTTTTTTTTGTAACATAATTCTTATTTCCACTTTAATCCTAAATTTTTGTGTGCACATTTAATTGGGTCTTTATATTTTTAATCTATTATGTTGAATGGAAAAATAAATTGGGATATCACAATACTCACCCTTTTTAAGGAATTTCGTCCTCGAAATTCAATTAGCTAAGATCTAAAGAGACGAGAATATTGGGATCTAAAGAGGTATAATATATTATTTACATTTGAAAAGAAAGAAGAAAGTTCAAAGGAAAAGAACAGCTGAGACGTCTACTCACCCGAGAAACAAGGGTTATTTCTGTAATTGCTACTCCTTTGGTTGCTGCTCTGACCGGCAGTTGCTGGTCTGACCACTGGTTGCTGCTCTGGCTGCCTGAATTTGGGCGAGGTTTGATTTTTGGGGGGGAAGGTTTACTGTTGATTCCCTGGGCATGGGTAGAAGGTGCAAAGACGCGTTTGAAATTTAAGGATCTTGTTTTTTGTTTTAATAAAAAATATGGGTCCATTCGTCCCTCTATGTGGCGCTGATTGAGCGCCACATAGACATATATGGTTTCAAATTGGAACCAGATCTATCTTTATAGAAAAACCGATATAGTTACATATGTATCTTTTTAAAGTAATGTGACTATTATTTTATACACCAGCACAACTAAAAAGGGAGCAAGTTCTACTTATATGATACGATCGGGTGTTGGAGCCCACCACCTATCTGCCGTACTGGGTAAATTTCATAAAATGTCTCAACTTTAGTAAAAAGTAACATTTTCATCCATAATTTTTTTCAATCATGTAGGTCCCCAACCTTTAAAAAAAAAAGTATAAAAAGGTCCTTATATATTATTTTTGTTAATTTTCATTGTCCGTTTCTATAAAAACAAATTTACCAAATTTTAATTATTTATTTTGATTTCTTTACCGTTTCCTATTTCACACACTTGCACATATTAATCTGTAGATCGTTTTCTCATATATCCACTTAATACAAGCTATACATACATATTGATTAATATATTATCTTTTCTATTCACTTACCTAACATCACTGCCACTATTAGTGCTATAGTCACTTTAGACAATGAACTCTTTGAAATTTAGACATAAATAAGTAATAATAATTGAGATGTCATTTATGTTCAAATCATGAAAAATAGAACGATTAAAAATGTATAAATTTTTCTTGTGAAAAAATTGAAGATTTAAATTATTGGTAAATTTAAAAATTGATCCCTTTTGTTTATGCTACAACCGTCTTATTTCAAATTTTTCCGTTCATATATAGCTAAAAATGAGAGATAAACCTCTTTTATTATTTTAAAGGCATATTAGGTGGAAACCTTATCCTTCTCTACTAAAAAAATTAGTGAAGGAAATAGTAGTGGTATCTGGTGGAAATTAGGAGTATCTAATCAGAGAATACAATATTCTTTTATTTAAATCTTTTGGATTTTTAAAAGGTTTTTGTACTAACTTTCTTTTATTTCATACAACGAAGGTAATTTGGTCATTTGTAAGCTATAATGTGAAAATGAATAGAAATTGCCCATATGGACTTTTTTGTTTATTTCTTAAAAGTTGGGGACTTACATGCTTAAAAACAAGATTGAGGATGAAATTGTTACCTTTTATAAAGATTGCGAACCTTTTGTGAAATATGCCCTTTCAACTATTATATCATCAATATGTATCATTTTGATAACATGCCCCAATACTATATGTTTCTCAAAAATAAAAATAAAAAAAAAAAGAAAAAAGGTTACTTCTAATTTAAGCTTAAAAGGGTTTTAAGTCCCAAAAATGATTTTAGGTTTTATAAGTAGCATATACCCTAAAAAGGTCAGATGGATAGCGGGATTATTCTACCATTAGCACACACTAGTTATATACCTCGAGCGTTGCATAGAATAGAATAATTAGTCAAAAAAATATTTGATAATTTAAATAACCAAATAATCACAATTTTATTGTGTATTACTTACTCATATATACATGTTATTAATAATCATAATTTTATTGCGTACAATTCTTTCACTTAACACAAAACTAATTAAACTGTTATTTATGAAACATTACTTTTAACTGATAAAAATGAGAATTAATGAGGAATTTTTTAATATAAATTTAATTTCACGTTAAATATAAAAACTAAGAAACTATAGAAAATAGAGTATATAAAATTTATGCAACTCCATTATCATACATCCATATCGTTGTTCAATAAGTATAGTACAAGAACTCTAAGAAATATTTAGAGTATGGATGGTATTCATTTATCAAATTGATTTTTTTACCACATCTATTCTTTAGAATATATTTTTGGAAAATTTATTTTTTGCATCTCCTCGTATAGTGTCATATATTTTCTAAAAAAAATCACTATTCACTAAATCTATTCTTAAAAAAATATATAAAAGTACACATCATCTTATTACAAAAGACTTAAGAGAAGTAAAATTACAATAAATGATAAATCTATATGATTTACTTATAAAAGTAAATTTTAACCACTTTCACTCTAAAAAGAATTAAAAGAATTTTTTTATTTTTGTTATAAATCATTATCATCATATATTATTACTTTTATATATCCTTAACTTAAATTTTTACCTCTATAAGTTCTCACATATATATTAATATAATAATGTGTATACGATTGAAAGCATATATATGTGGAATAGTAGATGTATATTTATATATTCAAATTTATTTATTATTTTATTTTTTTAAAGGAAATATCTAGACTTGAAAATACAAACCCAAGATATAGCTTTTATTATATATATTATGTTATATAATAAAATATATATATATTATGATATATATTATAATTACGTATATTATTTATATAAAAATATATATATGATGTTAGAGATTTAATTTGAAACTTAATTATTTGAAAATGCATATATATATATTATAATTAAAATTAAAATTAAATAAAATAAATAAAAAAGAGGTATATATAAGTAGGATAATTATTTTAGCGGGAACATTTGTATATAACCACTATACTACTTTAATATAATATATATATAAGATATGATAAGATAAGATATTACTATTTATGATCTTTATAAAATAAAAGGATATATTTGAAATTCTCTAGTGAAGATAAAGTTAGTTAGTTTTAGAGATATAATCTATATATATATATATATATAAAATAAGAGAATGGTGGTTTCTCCTGCTTTTTTTTTGGCTCTCTAAGATTTCTGACTCTATAAGGTCTCTAACTCTATAAGATTTTTGGTGATATCATTTAATTCTTTTTTTGTATTTTTATTTTTATCTTTTTTTTTATATTGTTATACTAATTTTTTAAATAATATTCACTATTTCCTTTATTAACCCATATCTGATCCTCAATTCACGGTTGTTTCTTTAGTCAAATATTTTGAATTAGAGATCTGCCACTTATCAAATCGAACACGAAATTAATTGAGAGTTCTATTTCAAAAAAGCACATTATAATTTTTATGATTTGAAAACTCAAGTATAGCACGTCTCTAAACTAATAAATTTCTAAAATTCTGTAACATTAATTGTAAATTTCAATTTTTAATAATTTTTAAGATATTTTTATATGGTTATTGTAGTGCAATAATCAACTGATTTTTTTAAAAATTATAGTACTCTAATTTATTGATTCTATAATTAAATTGGAGCTTCTTGATAATTTAAGTCTTATCGTATTTAGAGTTGGATTATTTATTTGAGAGATGGATCGAATATTAATACGATTGCACTGTAATAGTTGTTCAACAACGTTTATTGAATATTTTATTTTTCTTGAATCATCTCAATTAATTTTTATTTATATATGTATAATTAACTGGTGTTGTAATTCAAATAAGTGCTACGGCAATTATGTTTCTCACATTTAGACAGGAGGTCCTGGATTGAAACTCACATGCCCCTCCCCTACCCTACTGTATAAAAAGAAGAAGAAGAATTAACTAGTATAAAAAGTATTATTGAGAAATAAATTCAAATATCATAGAATGGTTATAAAAACTTATATTTCATAATATTAATATGATTTAACTGGTTGTATTAATAATTTATATTAAATTTTTGTCTAAAAATTCATTGACATTTATTATTAGAGTAATTATAGGGAGAAATATTTATTTGACATGAATAAATAATATTAGTTCCCCTCTCGCCCCCTATATGCACTGTATGAAAAAAATTAACTGGTGCAAAAAGTTTTACCGACAAATAAATAAATCTAGATATGAAAGAATAGTTATAAAAGCTTATATCTTATAATGTTAATATATGACTCAACTGGCTATATTAATAATTTATTAAATAGATCGGAAAGATCTTTATTGACATTTGTTATTAGAGTAATTCTAAATAAACATATTTATCTGATATAAATAATTGATATTTGTTAGTTGGCAAACGTGAATTGATTGTTTATATGCAAGTGGTGAATTTGAAGGCCTACAGTCATCAAATACATGGATGATAGCTAAACATGTCACTTTTTCATCCCAGATAAATATGTCTCCTTACAATTACAATTGTTATTATTAATTTTAGATCTCGTGCAACGTAGGGTGAGAATTTTAATTATAATGATAAGAGTAATAAGTGGAGAGAAATTATTATTATTAAATAGAAATATGTATATGATTAATATTTAATTGGAGCTTAAATGAGAATTATAAATATATTATTGTTTATGGTCAATATAAAATAAAAAGATATACATAAACGATGATACTTATATATATCTAATAATATATTTCATATTATTATTTATAAACAATATATATAACGTAAATTATGATTATTATTATGATTATTGTTGTTGTTATTATTATTATTATTAATAAATAAAAGAATATATATAAGTAGGATAGTGATTTTGACAGGAAAACTTACATTTAACCACTATCTTACTTTAATATAATATATATATATATATATAGAAGATAAGATAAGATATTAAGAGATTATTGAAGGAATCTACAAGTAGTGAGCCCCTGCATATAGGCACCCACACATTTATCCAAATAATCTCCTACTATAAATATGTAACATAATAATGTCGCCATTACTAATATACACTCACGTCAACCAGAGTTTTGTAAGGTCCTTGGAGTCACTTTTGAGCCCATGGGCTCTTGGGATATGGGCTACATCTTACAAATTTGTCTCGTCGCTCTTTGTCATGGCTACTCAATTTCTTTTGGATCGTTATTCATATTTGGATTCTTTTAATAAAAACCCTTTTTGTTGATAGGAGGTTTGAAAAATATCTTATTTTTAAAAATATTTGTAAAAAACCCTTTTCAATTGTAAAAGTACCCCAAAACTAATTTTACTAAATTCAATAATTATTATTATAATAATAATTATTATTATTCTTATTAAATTCATTTTAATAATTTATTTTGCTGCCCCGTTGCCATCACATAATAAATCAACAAATCATTAATACTTATGATGGTCGCAAAATAGAACCACCACCCGCCTTCTCTTGGTAACAAGAGCCGCCTCCACCACCGTCGTCTACGCTTTAATACACAGTAACAATCATCACCATAAAAAAAAAAGAACATTAAAAATGTTAAAAATTAGTGAAAACACAATCAATAATAATAAATTATGAAAAAATATGTTTAACAGTGTGTTCCCGATAGAGGAAAACACTGTTAATATGTTAACAATTGTATGTTTCATGGTAACAAGACCTGTAACATGTGTTACCACGGCCAGCTATGCTGAAAAAAATTCAACCAGTAAACTTCAACCTCCACCAATTGCCCTCACCACCACCACTTAATTAAAAAAAAAAGGGGAAAAATCACATTATCATGGTAACAAAACAACATATGGATGGTAACAAAAGTAACAAGATCATGGAAAACACGTTAATCATCATTTTCAAGTAAAAAAAAATTACGTAATCATGATAACAAAACAACCTACTCACAGTACGAGGCTAGAGAAAAATCAAAGAACATCCGATAACAAACCAAAGAAGAAAAAAGCAATCATCAACGGAAAATAATATAATAAAAAAACACTAAAATCGGGTAGCACGCTGGAAAACGATAACACCTAGAAAAATGGTAAGAGATGGTTATGTATAGTAACACGTTTCACTGATAATTGAGATTTCAAGAAATAAAATAAATAAAAATTTTAAAAAAAGGAGACACAGATTGTTTCCACTTTCCACCGAGAAATTTCATAGAATAATACAATAAATAAAAGATAAAAAAAGGAAAACAGTGAATTTAGAACTGCTGCCCGAATTGTTTCGACGGAGAAATTTTAGAGAACGATACAATGAATAAAAAATAAAAAAATAAAAAAATGGCAAATTCAGAAATGCACTCAGAACGGTTCCGGTGGCAAAAAGCAATAACGGCTACCAGCGCCTAGTTGCGAACAGCAGCAGCCATTGGCAGCCAGCGACTATAGTCATTCGTTGATGTTCGTAGAACAGCAGCAGCGTCTCCCCTATGATTCACCGCTGATTGGTTGCTAGGTGCAGTCGTGGTGGTGGTGGCGGATGAGGCGTGGTGAACTTGGTGGATGGTTATGGTGGTAGCGCTACTTGTAGTGAATGTGATAGTAAATGGATGTAAGCTACAAGGTTATTTGTTGTAGTGGTAGCGGCGGCGGCGGTCGGCAATGCGTGGCGGCGATTGGGTGGAATAGTGATGAAGAATATTGGGAGTAGTGGCTAGGGCTTGATACAAATTTATACACACATGAATTATGATATATATATAAAATAAACTAATAATAACAAAATAATAAAAAATATATAAAATGGGGTGGTAGATTTGCGATGGATAAGGGTATATTTATAATTAATCTCAAACAAATGTGTAAAATTAAATGGAGCACTAAAAAGAGGTTGGAATATCTAATTTCCTCTTCATATTTGTTTTGAGGTTTGAGCCCGAGCTGATTCAAACTTAAATAAAAAAGAATATCTAGTAGCTTGCTATGAGTCAAGCTCGAGTACATATCGAGTAGTGCTCTATACCGCAATCAGTTCATATCACATTAAGTGATATATTAAATCAAGTTGGTTATATATGCGTGTTTGTGACTCAACCGATAACTTGTCACGTAACTATACTCAACACCACTGTTCAATCATAAAACTAAGGCAAATAATAATAATACACCATATGTCCCATAAAAATAGTCTCAGATTCCTTTTTTATTTGTCTCAAATTATTATTCACTTTTGTTAGTTAGTTTTTGTATTTTTTTTATATGCCCTTATTTAATATGCATTGATATTAACAAATTATAATTAATAAAGTTGAATAAAAATTAAATGAAGGGGCATATTAAATAAAATATTTACAGATGTTACTTTTCTAAGAACATTAATTGGACCTTTTTAAATTATGTAAAAAATGATTTGAGAATATATATTTTTTGTGGAATGGAGGGAGTAATAACATCACGAAAACACGAAGCATGTGTGGTCACAGCAGCATTTATTAGCTCAGTTACCATCCACCAAGTAGGCAGGAAATTTATTTAAATCATTATTATACAATAGATGAGCCTTAATTGAGAAATTTTTAATCTCAAATCTCTTCGATGAAGAATAATTTTAATTGTACAAAGTTAGTAACAAAAAGTTTGACAATATTGACATGTGGCTTGTGTAATTGGTGTTAATGTAAAAGTGATGTGATGTGTTGAAAAATAAGATCCTGCTAATGTCAGTTTTGTTAAATTTTTTGTAAGTTGTTTTATCCATGATTTTTATGAATTGTACACTGCGTGTTATTTGTATAAATGGCTAACAATTTGTGTGGTTGATATATTTAGTAAATAGAAGGACAAATTCAAATGTAAAAGATTAATAAATGGAAAAAAAAATGAGCTTTTCTACATGTGAGATTAAGAAAAATAATTCTAATACTTCAAGAGTACCTTAGACTCAATACTTCAGCCACTAATTTTTCACATATCACCTAAGACCGTCAACTTCTTCCAGCTGCTTCACGTTTTCAACGGATTCTCTGTCCTTTTTGGTTCACTTGTTTCTTCCCGTCTATTCTAATCGACTTTTTCCTTATTTCTTTTCATTCAATTTTTTACACCCCATGTCTTCTTTAGGTCTTTCATTGTAATTCGCAATTTAGTAAGTATATAAATTTCTTTTTCTTTTTTTGCAATCATTAGTATATAAAATTTCGTTATGGCAGGAAATTCATGTGTTGTTGATTTATTTATAATTATAAAATTCTTTTTTCCTTCTGACTTAAATAATGACAAGAAGTTTATTGTTGCTTGTTGTATCTACTGAGATTATTTTGCATGGGGCGGTTCCTTGAATTCAATAAAACGGACCAAAATTTATGTCGTCACAAAAAATAAATTCATGTGAAAATCCTTAAATGGATCAAAATATGTATCGTCACATAGGAAATCCTCAAAACTATTAATACGTTAATTAGATGTGATTAAAAAAGACAAAAGCTCCCTTGGAAAAAAAAAGGACAAAAACTGAAAACAGTAGCTAAATTTCACTACCATTCGCACTAGTGTTTTCAACCTGTTGAACATTTTTCAACTGAAATAAAGACACTGCCAAAGTATGTTAAGCTATAAATAACATGAATATATAAAAATGTACTTGGAAATAAGAACACAAGAATTGGGTTCAAGATTTGGAAATGTCAACTGTAGGGTGTGTTGGATGGGTGTTTTAGGGATTTTACGTTAACGGCATTAGGTGAGGCGTCGATTGGTTAATGTGAGACCAATAAAATTATACATGCTAAAAAATCAGTGGTTGGAGTACTTAGTCTCTTAGAGTACCATAATTTTTTCCGTGAGCTTACTTTTAAAATAATCATATATCCGATTTTAAACATAAAAAATTACTTGACTTGATATATTATCATCTAATTTGTAGCACCTTGATTAATTAATTTAAGTTAGTAATGATATTATATTCACACTACAAATCCACCACTTATATATATAACCAATTAATTCATGTTTTGCCAACTAATTTGGGTCGATCGCTTGTTATTAATAACAACTAGATTTTCACCCGTGCGTTGCACGGTTAGACATCTTATCAAAGTATCTACGTAAATATTAATATTTAGTTTTAATAAATTATGATAAATAATAAGTAAAAATAAATTTTCGTTTCTATTGGCATCAATTTACAATAATTATAATGTACAGTAAATTGAAAGTAATTAACCCAATCTATTATTATATAGTATGACATCATATGATTATATATAACCATGTAGCGTGCATTGGAGTACGACGTATGAGAAATCACAATTATGTGGTATGTCTCAGTACATTTCATATGGCCACATGGTAGTAACATATACCATATAAATATATAGTGTAAAATTATTTTTACTATTAAATGACATCATTAAAACAAATAAATTTATTTACCCTATGATACACAACAGAAGAGGGACTACATAATATGAAATGATTATTAGCTCAATGATATTTTGTAGTAACATATATATTTTTTTATCTTTTACAAATATATGATGTAAACTATAAAATCACATACATCATAACAAAAGAAAATTAATTAATCTCAAATAATAAATATGAATAACTCACCGTTTGATAACATATAATGAAATTAATAACTACTAATATGTGTGTGTATATATATATATATATAAAGTAAAAACGAACTGAAAGAACAAAATTGAATGAGGACTCTTCATTATCAATTTCATTAGTGGCATGACGGTTGAGGACTGTGAGAGTGAGAGAGAGAGAGAGAGGGAGAGAGGGCAAAGAGAATATTCAAATAAGGACAAAAAATTAAAAACCAAAAAGTAGAAGGGATAAACGTCAAAGTTACCGCATTCGTTACCACAAAACAATCAAAATAACTAAAAAGCCCCCACTTAAAGCATTTTGGGTGGGAAAATTGCGGTCAAACTATACCACAGCACCTATTATTTTATTAATATATAGATTTTATACTAGCTAGTCTTTAATTAATCTTGAAAAGAGAGAGAGAGAGAAGATACTCATAATGGGATTCCTACTTTGTTAGAATGTAAGCTGCCTATAACACTTTCCAAATTTTGTTTTAAATGACTTTAGTTCAATACACGATGTTTTAATTAATATCTTTGTCATAACAATCTCTTATTATTTCTTAATCAAAATTGACTTCATTCTAATAGTTGACCATCAGTTTGGTCTTATTAAATTGACTCTTGATGTAAATTTCATCCTTTAGACCGATAAGGGGATGGTGTAGTACAAAGTGAGAACGTATAAAATTGACAGTACTCGCAAAATATAGATATATTACAGTTTATTAGGGTTAGAGCTGGAACACTCAGTAGACTAAAATAAAGCTGCGTCAGTGGAAGGATTGACTAATTTTGTACAACTCATAGAAACAAAAACGAAAATGAAGTTAAAAAAAGAACACGAGTACTAGTATTGAAATATTATTAACGTGACGTCCTTTCAAAACTTACTCGGGAATAAACGCGAAAACCAAGCGAGTTAGGTTTGTTGAGATGTCATTATAGTATTATACACAATATTACAATCTCATCTCATATAGAAGTTAGGTTCAAGAAATGAAGAGAAACAAACAGAAAGTTGTTTTCACCATATTTATGAACTCTCTACTAAAAATTTTGCGGGCAGGGCAGACAGTAAATGAGAACCCCACCCTCCCCTCCCCTCCCCTCTCTCTATATATATCATTTGTATCTATACATCGCACCAGCATTTGGGTTTTGATTCTCTCTCCCTCTCTCTCTCTCTCTCTCTCATACAGACAAATAGAGAAGATATGGTGAAGTTTTGGGGAGTTGCAGAAGGAAGAAAGGTGGGATCGAGATCGTTTTCAGAAGGACAAATGGAGGCACTTACTGCTTTATGTGACACCCTTTTGCCAGCCATCGATGTTTCTCAATTACCGGTCGACGATCTTTCCGCCATTAAATTCTATCAAACCTCTGCTTCCATGGCCGGAACTCCACACCCTGTAAAACCCCCTCTCTTTCTGTTTTCTCTTACTTAATTACTGGCCTTGAAGGGCTCGAAACATGTTTAGTGTGCTTAAAAGTGCATGCCAAAAATATCACTTTTAATAACTAAAGATTTAGTCGCAAAAAAAAAAATAGTCATTTTGGTCGTTAAAAAGGAGGCGAGAAGACTTTTCACGCAAAAATTTTCATGTGTAAAGAAAGATTTCTTGAAGCAACTCAATGTTTTAGGTTGGAAAAAAATGAAAATTTTTAAGAGAAAAATGTTAACGGGGCGGTTATTTACCACCCTCGCTCCTCTAGTTCGCCCTTGGTTACAAGTAATTAAAATTTACTTTAGTACTCACTTTTCGGTAAAGTATGTTGATGAGAAGCTCCAGTAGATATGCATTCAACTTGTTACTTCATGTGCTAATCATCATTTAGTCAAATGTCGATTGTGTAGAATGTTCATAATAATTAATGACATTGATTAAGTTTTCACCTGCTGTATTGAATTGTCTCATCTGAAAACGATTAAAGCAATCAAATCAAATAAAAAACGTTTAAAACCATCAAATCTAAATATATATATTGGCTCATTTTGACTATATATTCGTCTTTTAATTTGCAGGTTAGTGTGTTGTTAAATGAGAAATTACAACACCCGAAACTTTACCTTAGCAGATTAGCACTCTGGGCGCTATCAACATGGATTGGAACGTTTATACTGTGTGGAAGACTAAGTTTATCAAGCAATTTCCCATATTTTCTGAGGTTTTCGCAGATTTCAGTACAAAAGAGGGAACAAATCATGCTTTCATGGTCTCGCAGCAGTATCTTTCTCTTGAGAATTTTCTTTGCCGCTGCGAAAATTTTCACTTTACTCGTGTTTTTTACCCAGGTAATTCTCATTCAACTACCACCTCTGTCGTGCGTCTATGATTTTACCTATATATGTGAAAAGTGATTTTCGCATCTTTAACGTCGTTGTGTTAGAATTCTAATGTACTTTGTTTCATCACTTCACTGCCGTGATGTTTGTTACTCATGCCCATGTCATGATCATAAAATATGGCGTGACTTTTGAAAAGCCAAATGCAGCTTATGTAACTCTAACGCATACTTTAGAACCCATAGTATTTTGAGTTTTGACCACACACATATATACCCTGTTACCCCTTGTAGCTAGTCAAGAACCGAAACTGACATGTATGTTCAAGAGCTTAATTTTAAAATAAATTTGAGTCCTCATAAATTCACATCTCAATTGTTAATTTTGTCAATAGAGTGGAATATCGTACTTTTAGATAATCAAAATTTTATCAATGTGACTTTCTTAAGAGTGCTTTTACAAGAAATTAAGAAGAAGCAATCACAAATGGCCATTCAATGTTAATATTTTATGAACCCAAAGCAATTTACTAGATGAGCATTTAAATGTGTTTATCTTTAACGAACATGGGTTATGTTATACACTGAATAATTTGACATTTGTGCACTAGAACAAGTAGGTTGGTGGGGAAGTGAGAACATAACATGTGACATACACCGTCAAAATTATCTTTGAAAATAAAAACACAGTGTGATTTAATTGGACAATAATGTTACATTTAAGGAAAATGTTTGATATTTTTGCCATCGGAACTGGCAGAATAGGGATGTGATCGTATATTTGACAAGCATTAAATGAATCGTTAAGTATGACCTACAAAATTCATGCTTGTTAGGTCTTCACTAGTACTACATGGTTTTGTGTTGCAACTTGTTCGTCATTTTTAGAAGTCACATTTAATGCTCCATCCGTTCCAGTTATATAGACTTGTTTGCTTTTTACAAAAATTAAATGAGAGTAGTATTATTTATCTACTCCAGTCCAGTTGGTACTAATACACTGGGGAATGATTAGATATGCATAAGTATATAAAAACATTGTTATTCAATGTTTAATAAAAAAAATGAACTAAATTGGAGGGCGGAGCACTATTCATTATTATTATCATCAAATGCAAAAAAATAATAATGTAAGAGTACATTAATTAACAAACTAGTATAAAATAAACTTTTTAATTTATGTAAATAAAACTATACAATTAGGATGAAAAAAGGGGGAAAGATGACCTATATAAATCGGATAGAGAGAGTATTTACTTGGGTAATAATCTTTTTGGATCCGCAGCAGTTGCAACTTAAACCACGTAGTAAAATGAACGAGCGCCAACTTACTTTATCCTAACTTTGGGATTTTCTTGCATTTATGTGTGAGAACTTAGAAGTGCATCAATTACTGTCAATCTATAGTAGTAGATCCAGAAATTTAATTTACACAAGTTGTAACAGAAAAACATACAAATTTAACAAGGCAAATATAATTTTTTTTTAATTTTTTCTATATAAATTTTAAAAAATTTTTGGGCAGGCACGGGGGCTAGATCTGCCCCCGTCAATCTAGTCATAAGACCTTTCAAGAGGTGTCGTAGGCTCGTAGTGATACCACCTCTCCTTTTTCGTAGGTGCACGTGTATGTCCATATCTCCATACACTCACATAGGACTATGAGCACTTCTTAGAAATGTTGGAAAATTTTCATTTGTCTCTATCAAGTTGGGCCTGCATTTAATCCAATTTATTCATAAGCTACAACTTTGTATTTCCTCAACCAAATCCTAAATTTTTTACTGAACTGGTGTTCTGATCAAGAGTTATAACTTCCACTGCCCCAGCAGCAATCAGTTGTGGACCGGGCATTATGCCCATGTTAGCCAACTCTTTTTTTTTATTCTATTTTAAATTTGAATTTTACCTAACAAATCACGTTCACATATTTTACGTGACTCACTGTACTTTACAAATCTCTATCGTTTAACTCTGCTTATCGTCTCTCTTATTTCAACAAAAAATGAGAAAAAAATTAGTTCGATGATGAATACTGAGCAAAGTCGAGAAAGAGATGTTTTCTTTATTGATTCAGTAAAATAAGACTCCAATTCGAAAATGAAGTACAAGCTTGACTCTCAAGACCTCCTATCATTAACGCGAGTATTTAACCACTGTACCATTTATTTGACGATCTCGAGAGCTAGTTAGCTAATGCTCGGTTAACCAATGAGCTAAGGTGTAAGACTAACTAATATATTTGCACAGTGAGAACCAATACTACACACATGAAACAAAATGTGACCTAAACTATATACAAGTACAAACTAACATTCCACAAACACGACATCATTTTTAGTGAAGTAGACGGATCTTATCATAGGTGACGCTACATATCATTTTCTAATCACTAGTTGTGAAAAATTCTTGCTGTTCCTTTGGGCTTGATGGTCCAATAATATTTGTTGCATATGCTATTTGTTTTGACTGAAATTAGTATCTAATTTAATTAGCATTTTCTTATTAAATTAAACACTAAATAGTTGGATGTCTCTATATATTTAAAAATATCAACCAATCCCACAATATAAAAATATCAACTAAATTATAAATAGGTTTCCGGTCTAGACAAATATCAGTAGAGTTTGCATTATATATGAAGGTTGTTTGCAAAAAAAATAAAGTTAAGTTAGTAAAATAATGCAAATTAGATGTCTCAATAATGAAAATAATTATATATTTGACGTATCTCAAATATATCTGAGAAGGGGGAGTATTTATTTATTTCGTCTGATCGCCTAGTACGAGGTATACGGACAACCAGTAGCAATTATGAGGCATTTGGTCCAAGTAGTTAATGACTTGAACATTTAGGTAGGCAGCATGGGAGTTGATGTATAATGTTAGAGAATGCACAACCACCGCTTGGTCTCTCTTTATTGGAAATATTTCATAATGCATTCAAAGTGTTTGATGAATTGCAGGTGAATGAGAAACAAGAAAACGTTTCATGGAAAGCAATAGGCTACTGTGGACCTGATCCAAATTTCAAAAAAGAAAAACCCAATTCGAAGAAAGTAGAAAAAGTATCAAACGAAAGATCAGAACACCACGAAAAACATGAAGATTCAAGTAAAGATGGAATTTTTGAGCCTCTTTACAAAGGCATAATCAATGTAAATCAACGAAAGCAAATTATCTTTGACAAACTAGAGAGATTGGGATTTCCCGTTTCAGACCCACATTTGGAAACCCCTAAGCTGAAGTCTTTCAATCCATCTTTTGTTGTTAAATGTGATGCGGTAGTTGTTGGTTCTGGCTCTGGTGGTGGAGTTGTAGCCGGAGTTCTTGCAAATGCAGGTTACAAAGTACAGACCTCGAAAAGGGAAGCTATGTTCCTAAGAAAGAACTTACACTTCTTGAAGGACAAGCAATGGATCAAATGTATCTTGGTCACGGAATTATGGCATCAGACAATATGGATGTTATTCTGCTTGCAGGCTCCACCGTAGGCGGTGGCTCCACCATAAACTGGTCAGCCTCAATCCGAACCCCATCACATGTTTTGAATGAATGGAGTAAAACCTACAGTTTAAAACTATTTGGAAGCAAGTTATATCAAGAAGCCTTGGATGTTGTCTGCCAGAAAATGGGAGTTCAATCCAAAGTGGAAGAAGAGGGATTCAATAACATGATCTTGCGGAAAGGGTGTCAGAAATTGGGTTTTCCAGTGGAAGATATCCCGCGAAATTCAGTTTCTGACCATTATTGTGGATGGTGCTGCCTTGGCTGTAAAGATGGGAAGAAGAAAGGTACAGCAGAAACATGGCTGGTTGATTTGGTTGCCTCTGGAAATGGTGCAATTCTCCCTGAATGCGAAGCTATCAAAGTTATACACAAGCGGAACGAGATAAGCACAAGCAAAAAAAGCAGAGCCATTGGCGTTGCCTTTCAGTTTCAGCATCAAGGGGTGACAGAAATCGGTTTTGTTGAGTCAGAAGTGACAGTAATTGCTTGTGGTGCTCTATGTACTCCTGCACTACTAAAAAGAAGTGGATTAAAGAATCCCAACATAGGTAAGACTGAAACATTCATCTGAAAGCTTAAGCTGTATTTCGTTCGCTAACTTGATAATCTACGTACATTACAAGATCTTGACACTGTTAAAACACTATGCATATAAAATCTTAACCTGTTAAAGGGGAAGGAGAAATTGATTTAAAACTTTGACTTGAACAGGTAAAAATTTGCATGTCCATCCGGTAATAATGGGATGGGGCTATTTTCCAGATGCACCTTCATCTGATACAATATGGCCAGATGCAGATAAGAAGAGCTATGAAGGAGGCATAATAACAGCAATGTCAAGACTTAAAGGGAACCCTGACGATGGCTATGGTGCAATCATTCAGACTCCAGCGTTGCACCCCGGCATGTTCTCTACCCTATTTCCATGGTCTTCCGGCCTAGAATTCAAGACAAAAATGCGCAATTTCTCCAGGACTACTCATCTATTCGCATTGGCAAGAGACAGGGGATCCGGCTTTGTATCTTCCCCTTCATCGATAAGTTACAAACTAAATAGTGCAGATGAAGAGAACTTGAAGAAAGGACTGGAAATGGTGTTGAGGATACTGGCAGCTGCTGGAGCAGAAGAAATTGGAACTCATCACGGGTGTGGGAAGACCTTAAAAGTGAAGGAAGCTAGCCATGAAGAATTTGAGACGCTCTTCCGATCTGGAAAGTTCAAGGCCAGTGAAAAACTTGTCAACAATAGTATGTTCAGCACATCAGATGGGGAGTTGCAGAATGGGGGTGGATTCCAGCAGCTCCGCTGTGGATTTGAGGGCGGAGACTTGGGAAGTTGAGGGCCTTTTCGTGGCGGACTCAAGTGTGTTTCCGACGGCATTGGGAGTGAATCCAATGGTCACCATCCAGGCAATTTCTTATTGCACTGCACAATCTGTTCTTGAAGTTCTTGGCAGGAAAAAAAGCAGATAGAAACTGAACTATCCATCCTATGAAAATTGGAATAAGTGTGTGATTCCTCCTTTATGCATATATGTGTTTCTCATGTAACATGTTTGTCGTGATGTAAATGGCTTGACACTACCGGTGTGAATGTTGGATGAAAATTGCGAATCCTCGGACAATAAATATATTTTATATCATAGGATGATTCACATTGACATGTAATAATTCTATTGAAAATTTTAAGCACCTCCCATCTCACGTATCGGTACACTCACATAGGATGTGAAGTACTATAACCGGATTGATAATTCTTTTCTTTTTTTTTTTTTTTTGGGGGGGGGGCACAAAAACTTCTTAAAAAAAAAAAGGCTATCTGATATATAGTGCATCCTTTTTT
>CAVNYN010138905.1:20203-38188 GCA_963692815.1 Nyctanthes arbor-tristis
CCCCCCCCCCCCCCCCCCCCCCCCCCCCCCCCCCCCCCCCCCCCCCCCCCCCCCCCCCCCCCCCCCCCCCCCCACAAAAACTTCTTAAAAAAAAAAGGCTATCTGATATATAGTGCATCCTTTTTTTTTTTCTCCTTTGAATGGACATTTTGCAAAATAAATAAATAAATAAAAGACCCAACGTTATGAAAAATGGATTTTTTTTTTTTTAAAAGACTTGTCCACCTTTCCATATTTAAATTCATTAAATATGTTGTGGCTACGTGACATATTATGAGAAATTGACTTTTCATTAGCCGCTTTAAGATCATTGAGGGATCGGAGAGACTAGAAAATTTTTTGGGGTTTGGGGGGGGGGTCTTAAAGTAAATTTAACCTTGTACTAAATGGTATTTTGAAGATTATTATCCTATATTTTAAGTCATCTTATTCTATTTTTATCAATCAAGAAGTTGAGAAATCACTATCTACAAATGAGCACTGTGATCATGTGACTACCTCTTACATGTATAGTACTAGTAGAGCTAACAATGGGTTTCACATGAGTCTCACTGTTTATGTGAGAGGTGTTTATATAGACACGGTGTTCATTTTAAGAGAACTCAACTGGCATCCATTCAGAAAACGAAAAAGGAAAAGAAAAAATAGAGAACATTTTCGACAGCTCTTCTCTTTAATATATTATGATATTATTATTATACATTTTGTCACAATGTGATCATACTAGCTATAATAATTTGACTTAAAAAAAGTTGTTATCCCTCTATTCTTGCCAAACAATACCTATTTTTTTCAAGGGACACCTTGACGATACAGTTACACCACGTTGTACGAGAACACACTTGAGTCTTGACCCCAATTTAAATATTATCTTGAAGAGGAAGAAGTAGAAAAGGAAAAATCATAAATATATCCATAATGTATCACGAGAATTTTTAGTATTTTATGAATATCGAGCTCAGTACTCTAAATAAATTAAACATACAGTGCTCAATTTATATTTAGTTAGAATCCATATGCACATTTATCTTATTTTCATTTGTCAGAAGTACGAGTAGTCTACTGGAAAATTTTTCAGTACATGGCCCAAGGTAACCCTGAAAAAATTCTGATACCCCAAGAGTACTTTGGCTAATAACAAATCTGAATGTAAATTCAAGGGTCATAATTTGTTATTTAATTTAGACATTAAATTTTATATATTAATTCTTAATTAGTTATGAGTATTGAGCGTTCACTAGCGATTGGCAGATTTTTTCGCCCACATAAGCATTTTTTCTTTGAGTAAACTCCAAGCGTCTTTCTCTCTTTATTCTTCTTTCCTTCTTCACATCTTATAACATATTCTTCTTTTCTCCGAAACCCATATTAATTTGAATTACTCATTTATGGAAATGACGAGTCGATTCAATTTAAATCTTGTGTTGTTCTTTTCTCTTATAATCGCCCTCGGACTCGTCTCCTTCTCCTTATGCCTTGTTGCCGAATCCAAGAAATTGAAGGTGAATTTGAATTCAATTTTGATGTTTCTTTATGGTTTTCATTGTTAAATTATGAGAGATTCATTTTTATGGTTCAGAAAAAGGATCTGAGGTTTGATGGGCATCTCTGTTCTTTGCCCGGAAGCCCGGCTTTCGGATTCGGGATAGCAGCTTTAATCTGCCTCTTCGCTGGTCAGGTCATCGGAAACTTGTTCCTCTGCAGAAAATTCTGTGTAAGTGATCACCGGAGTGGCTGTAATAATAAAAAAATACAAAGGCCTACAATTACAAGCATTTTCCTGGTTCTCTCATGGTAAGTTCTTATTAATTCCATCTCATGCAAATACCTTTTTTTATTATTATTTTATTTTACATAATCATAACTACCTTTAAACATGATCAATTGTGTCCAGCCACTGATATTTAAATCGACTTTTTATTTATCTTGTTCAAATAATCATAATAACTTGTCAACCGATCATATTTCTCTTTCAATTTTCTAGTAGTGCGGATGGTGGACATCACTTTTGAGACACTTAATTCTACTCTTTGAATTATTATTTTGCCAAATTCCTAGGTGGAAGAACCTTCTAACGTGGACAACTGGAAATATTATGATATCTTAGTCAAGTCCTGATGAATAAATGGTTTAAAAATTGACATTAAATTATGTAACAGGATCAGCTTTGGAATTGTTGTTCTCCTAATCAGTACAGCCACCAGCATGAGTCGAGGCCAGGCCTATGGAGAAGGATGGTTAGATGGCGATTGCTACTTAGTCAAATCTGGAGAGTATTCTAGCTCAGCTGCATTGGCTATACTCACCGTTTGTTTAACTCTAAGCTCCGTCTTCAAAGTAAGACAAAAGCGAGTTGAAGAAGACAAAAAAATACATGCACAAGCCGAATGAAGGAAAATAAAATCAAGGAGTGTACATAAAACAGACGCATAACTTCTTGACAGGGTTTTCACGTCTATCTATTTATGAATTTTTTTTTTTTTTTTTTTTTTTGGGGGGGGGGTGGGGGTTGACAGATGGAGAAGGGGAAAAATATATAGAGTAAGTTATATATCGTTGGAAAATGCTGTATTGTATATATTCTTTTGAAAATTGTACAATGTTGACCTTTGCTGCTACACAACTCACAGCAATTGAATAGAGGAAAACAAATGATTTGGTTATGAATACATTCTTCCCCAGATAAAACCTAAGGTTTGTTTTCTATTCAAATTTTGTCGATGCTACAAATCGGGTACCAAATTCATTCATACTATAAATCTTATGAAGAACCAATTCAGAGTCGAGTGCATAAATCTCTTTTCATATATACTGCAAGATTCACATAAGCATTACAACAAGACATGCAACATCATCACTCACAAAGCGAAGACAAGTAATGCACTGACAATTATTTTGCCAGAATGACGCATAACCGTCTAACAAGCTGGGCGAATATATAGGGCTAAAAAGTACTAAGTCTACTACCTTGATATACAGGTTCACGGACCAAAAAATATATTATGAACCTGTTCTCACATTGCTATCCATATATCACAAAATTCTACTACTCCGGATCTCACTTTTCAAAATGCCGGATTAGTTCAGGCTAAGATGTTTATGGTGCAGCTGATCAATGTACCACTGTATCATGAAATATGCAATATTCCACATGTAACCTCCATGGCCTTGAACATCATGGTCGAACACCCGTCCCCTGCTATATGCATGGTGATACTCGGCCCGTCTTGCAGTGTTGCCATCACCGTAGCCTGGATAAGTTCTCTGTTGAACATCATGCAGAAAATAGAAACAAGTTAAAAAATGCAGGAACTGTACTTTACATGAACAAAATAGAAACCTCAGATTTAAATATAAACACTAACTAACCTCATAATCCTGTCTCACTCGCTCAGAAAATTGGTTCTGTCTGTTCCTAGCTCCCTGGTTAATAAGGTTACGGGATATTGTATCAAAGAAGTCATCTTTGTTGTATGCAGGCTGCATTGAGAGGCAATTACAGATAATACTCTGTTGAAGAACAGCAAGAGATCTATTGTCTATTTTGCATAGATTAACAGCGTTATATCAAGTACATCATATATAAACAATACTCGAACTTAGAATTTATTGTACCTTGGGATCACCAGTGGAAACCTCATCCCCTTGATTCCGTCCGCTTACCGCATTATTGTGGATCCCCTCTGCATTGCCTCTCAGGTTTGCTTTTCCAAGATAACCCCACAACTCTTCTTTTTTAAACTTCTCATTCATGGCTTCAAAATCAAATTCTTCAGCGAATTGGGAAAGGTGTTGTGACTGCAAACAATCCCAAAAAATGGGGGGAAAAATTAAAATGAACTCGACGATGAATTTAACATTGAAATCATATAGTGGGAGGATTGCAAATCAGTTTATAGCAAGAAAACTACTCAAGCAATCTCTGTTATGTCTATTAAAAAACCTGAACGTCTTCAGGCACAAATACTGTAGACATAGGAACACAAAAATATCCTACAGTGCAGAAATAGTAGCATAGCATTATATCATACTCTGCTGGAATATGATAGGGAAGAATGCTGAAAATATTCAACCCGTCCCCTACAAGAGAAAGAAACTTCATTGCACCTGTTCAGCAGAGGGTTGCAATGGCAAAAGAGGCGGTTGAACAGCAGTAGTGACTGAGGATAAGGAATTCAAAGTCGAACCGATAACACCTGCATCTTTCTGATCTGGGTATGACTTTTGCAGTGGAGAAATTTCGGGCGGTTTGGGCTGTGACAATTGATTTGGAGTTACCAGAGCTGGTGGTAGCTTTAACAAGGGATCTGACACAGGAAAAGATGTGGAAGGCAGAAAACTTCGGATTGGAAGTGACGTGACAGGATCAGGAACTACATTATTACCAAGTGAAGGTTCCATGCTGCTCACATGTTGGGAAGCTAGGGAAAATGAAGGCATGCTCAATCTATTTGAATTCAAACCGGCAGATTGATGGGTGGACAGTGAGGATTCCAGGGACTGTAAGGAAAGTGAATTAGTAGGAGAAACAGGATGCCGCCCGGAAGTAAGAGTTGGTTTAGAATATAGATATATGGATTTGGATGCCACAAATGAAGGACCTAGAGAAACATTATTGGATAAACTTATAGCCGCCATAGTTGTGGATGCACGGGCACCAGAAGCCTCCAACAAGTTATGACTTGAGTTTGGTGTTCCAGCGTATGAAACAGAATGCTGCTGAGCGTACGGAGCACTTGCTGCCACTCCATGATATCCTTGCCATTGAGTTTGCAGATCATGAGGTGTAGTACCAAAATTTTGAGTGGCCCGAGAAGGACGCCATAGCCCCGATTGAATTCCAGAAGGATATGGAGATCTGGTGAAGTCAGAACTTGTGTACAAATTTGAGGATTCATTGTAAGAGCTACCATCTACTAAAGATCCTCTAGCATCTGATACAGGTCTCAATGTGTTTGAAGATCCAATGGAGTATTTTGACTGAACCAATAATAGCATTATCAGTAATATCATTCAAGTACATTTTCATTTATCAAGCATTAGAGCATTATTAGCACTTTTTTTTGGTTGGGGGGGGGGATGTAGGGCAAAAATGTAGTGGGGGAGGAGGGGGGATTCTTTAAATGAGGAGCCGAATTCTTTTACATTTTTTAACCCAAATATAGCTTTTCCCATACCCAACATCCTCAACATTATTTAGATGTAGTTTTGGGTTTTTTGGGGGGAGGGGGGTGGGGTGGCACCCAAAATATAGGCCCTCCCCTCAAAACACAAATCACACTCTTAATAAAATTATTGCTTGTGGAGACAGCTAAATACCTCAATAATGGCCGGATCACCGTGTATAGGCTGCTCTACTTCAGTTGGTTGAGAGGTTTTCACTTGCAAATCCTGAGATCAAACATAAAATAGTCAGAGATGAAGTGACCATATGTACTTCTTGACGGAAACTAAAAGAATTAAATATATGAGTATCCTAGTTGACAGGCCACTCAATGACATCTTCGCTATGATGTTGCATGACCAGCCACTGGCAGCAAGTACACTGTATTAATTTATTAAAAACTGGATCTTACTGGTAAAGATGTCAAGCAGTATCACGTTGGATGTTAAAGTTTTAGCCTTAAGATATGCTGGTGTTCAAGTCATTCAATTATTTAACTAATGGAGAACCCACCCACCCGTCTCTTCTCCTTTTCTTTCAATTCACCACTAGATAAAGAGCTAAACCAATTTTGACTCTTCCAGCCACTGCTCTCAGATGAATGTGTTGAATTGAATATCATAAAAGGTGTTAACATGAAGAGAAAGTTCATATATTGACATCCGAAGCAAGCAGTAACTACCGTATGCAAAACTTCTACACTCTCCATTTAAAGTTTCATTTCCTTCCTGAATTTTTAGGCCCGATCCATAAGTCTGCAACCCTTCTTGAAAAAATACCAGTGTAATATCTTAGTCTATGTGCTATCAAAGCCAAAAGTTCTAAGTATCAACAAAGCATAGACAGGACAACATTGTACAAGCCTCACTGCCTCGGGAAAACAATTATTAGAGAGCTATTTAGTGAATACAGCTTAATTCTCATCTAGGCATTTACCTTAATGTCACTTCCACGAAACAAAATGTATTTATAGACTTTGTCGCTAGGGGGAACTTGTGGGCCATCTTTCCTTCTTCCCTCAGTTCCATATGATATTACTGCAAGTATATCAACCAAATTCAATTACACTAGTTAAAAAATAAGAGAGCTTGCAAGCTTATCCATAAGAGTAGATGCGCAGAAATTTTTTTTGCTCAAATCATATTATAATTTTTTACCTATACTTGAGAACTGTAAGATAAAGATATCATTATCTTCCCTGGAAAATCTCATAAACGGCTAGTGAAGGGTAACACTTCATTAGTAGGAGGCCAAGTGTCAAGAAGCACTGACGATAACAAGCCGAGGCACAATTGTCACAAAAATACTCACACAGCAATTCACAGAATTAATTAAACGAACGTAAAAGTTCTATCCTTCTATATTTTTCAATTGTGTAAAGCAAATAAAACATCGTACACGTGTAAGTTAACAGTTCATTTACTAGGTCAAAAGGAAATACTTCTTTTCAAATTGAAAAGGCCGATAACTTAAAGCTTGTTTGATTTTCATTATTCTCCCTATTTATAATTTCACCTACCATTGATTTGACAACTGCTCAATTACAACCACATATTTCAAACCTTTTTACATTTCCAATACACATTCTACCTCTCTCCTCATTATAATTTCCCCAAACTTGGACAACTAATGAGAATCAAACAAGCTCTTAATGCGTTTACAGTAAATTCTTCCCTTCCTAATTGACCAAGCCTGCGCAATTAATTGTAGTTTGGGCTCCAAAAACCTTGCATCTGAACCTTTAGTAAGAATAAACTAATCTTTGACCTCTTCTCCCCAATTAGGTTTGCAATGTGTTATTAGTGCCAACCATAGAATGTTAAAGCAAAGATGGTATCAATGCAAAAATGGAGACTGAGATATTTAACCAAACACAGATGACTAGTGAAAATGCACATCAAGCTCCCATTAGCCACTTTGTTTTCCTTCTAGCAAATTTTTGGGATATTCCAGTGCCCAGTGTTTGGAAGATGTCACCACAGCAACATCCAGAAGAAGAAAAGAAAAAATAAAAAGAGCATGCAACCATGCATATCAGGCACAAGCCATAGACTTGTCCAAGCATGCAAGTACCGAGTAGTATTAGACACCAACTCGTGGGTGCAAGAAAACTGTAAGTACTTCCTATTAAACTATCAATCTGAGCAGTTACATTGCCCTTCAAGGTGGTTTAAAAGTAGAAAGACCCCTTTGAATTTAAGCATATGATTGGGTTGAGATAGAAAACGGTGGCAAGAACTGCTTCATGATAGTGAGAGGGAGGACATAGCAGCATTGGCAGGAGTTGGCACAGGGTGGCTTCAATGGGCATTTACGTTAACGTCCAATACATTTGAATTTAAATTCATAAGCAGCTGCGCCCCTTCTACCTTCATTTCATTTTTGTATCAAGATGCATAAATAGTGATATATCTGAATGCCTTTGCCTGGTCCCAACCTCCGGAATATTTTTGTGTATAGGAAAGGCACTTGAATTCAAATATCGCAGAGATTCTCAATAAGAATATTTCAAAATATTTGTTTATGGTACACAATGTTTCAGAAAAACACAGAGATGTGCCAAAATTTTCAAAAGATGATGCAAGAAACAAATAGATACCGGTCTAAAAGACTTAAACTAATGTCAATAAGATTAGCATTTAGGTAGGAAGCGAATGCAGACATGAGAACTATAACTCAAGAAATGAAATACTACACTTTCCCATCTACTTAGATGAATTCGATATACAGCTCCTACTAACGGTTGAAATCTTTCCGCCTTCACAAATAGGTACACTTGACCGGAATAATACATATAGAACACAAACTATACCTATCTGCAAGCTCGTGTGCGCACGAAGTGGAAAGGATCGAGAAGTGAACACACAGATAATACAAACATAAACGACCAAATATATAAACAAATTATCGCCCGGAGAGAGAGAGAGAGAGAGAGAGAGAGACTGGTGCAATGAGCTACCGTTTTTGAGGCCGAGGGTGCAGTCTTGGGGGTTGAGGAAGCAGAGAACGCCCTGTATCGGATCTCGCACTTGGAAGTCAGGCTTATGAAGCTTCCGATATACGAATCCGAAGGTGACGGCGACGTTTGGCGGTTTCCATGGGTGCTAGATGATTCAGTCGCCATCAGAAAACTTGACTCTAATAGGGAAAGAGATATCAGAAAGGAGAAACAGTATCTTGTATGAGTGTGAAAATGGAAATCGAGTTTTGTCGGTATTTGATGAATGGATTGGACGAGGAGTCTGTTACAGAATTCGGGGGGAAATTTGGGTTTGGGCCGAAATTGAGCGTTGTACGTGTGCCAACTTTGATGCTTACGCGCTATGAATTTGTATCACGTCTTATGTTTACGTGTGTCCCATTTAATCTAATTTTTAAAAAGTAATAAATAAATAAATAATAATAATTATAGTAATAATAATAATAATATAATAATAACAACACCAATAACAAAATTTGTCTTCTGATGCCCCTTACCTATTCTTCTATCATGCAAGAAGTCATTCAGTTGGTTTTAGTCATGGACTATACATATACATTTCGAAATACCACATTTTTACATAAGAAAAACTGGTTATAAGGTTTTGGAAAGAAAATAAGATAGCAATATTTTCCTTTTTGTTTGTGCAAAAGAAAAACAACCTTATAACAACACATTAACCGTATTTTAAAAATAACTGGAACCAACACACTATCGAGTGCCTGCATGCCTACGTGGCGCCTGTGTGACATCCATGTGCAGGTCACGTGTACACGTACTCTCCATAAACAGAGACGGCACGTGGTCTCTATAGAAATTTACTAATCCAATTGACATGAGACTTGTAGGGGTATATTCAATTAAGACTTTTTAAAAGTTTAAAAAAGTTACAAGATATTCAATTTGTCCAAGACTTTATGAGATTTCACTATTTTTTGGAGTACTTGAGACTTTTAATGGAAAATATAAATAGCAAATCACACCACAAATCCTTCCTACATACGTGAGATTTTTGAACGTTCTGTGAAGAAGGGAAAAAGGACACGAAAGTGGAGAAAACGAACTACACGTCTTATTAACTTTGTATATTTTACGTCATAGGTTTTCTGGTATAAATATTATCATGGAATTAAAATTTGTTCACTTTGCAATTTGCATCCACGTTAACAAGTGTTAACAATTATTATTAAATATCTTGGAATTAACAATTGTTTACCAGTTCAATTATTCAACTATACCTCATAGGGTTTTCTAATATGCATTATTGATTATTTAATAGATTTTTTTTCTAATTACAGTATATGCAAGTCAACATCAAGAAGAAATATGTTTCATACACTATTTACAATGCCATTATATAAAACTAGTCTAGTACCCGTGCGTTGCACGGGAAACCAAATGAACAGAAGTATAAGGAAATTCAAATAGAAAATCAATTCAATATGAAATAGGGTTAATTTCACAAATCGTCCCTAACCTTTGAGTTTAGTCTCGATTTCGTCTCTAACCTTATTTTGTTGACACCCCACAGCCCCAATATTTAAAAAATACACACAAATCATCTATAATTATGCTGTTTGGCAAAAATTTTAACAAAATAGTGATTATACCCCCTTAAGCATTTAAATTTTTTTTAACCCCACCCCACGTCCCTCCTCCCTTTCGGCCGCAATGTTGGCTGCTGGCCGCCGGAATGGTTTATTCTGACGGCCAAAAAAGAGGGGTGAATTCCCCCATTTTGCTGCCGGGAGGGCAGCAAAATGGGCGAGATTCACCCCCTCCATCTGTGCTACCATTCTAGCAATATAAATGTTGCCGAAAATGGTAGTGAAATGGGAGGATTCACCCCCATATGTGCTGCTATTCTGACAGCACAGGTGGGGATTTTCCGGCAGCATTTGTGCTACCAGAATGACAGTACAGATGGATGGTGAATCCCCCCATTTTGCTGTTATTTCTGGCAACGAAATTGAGACTAAACTCAAAGGTTGGAGACGATTTTGAAATTAACCCTATGAAATATAATAAACTTTAAATAAGTAATTTAACATTACGAAATTCTTCTTCTTATTCTTTAAAAGACATATATGCAGATGAATGAACATAAAATTTCCAAAAATACAATCACATACTTGGGATTCACGACCACTGCACTATATTTAGAATAGTTCTTTTAACCCCGCTCATTGCATTCTGTTAACCAAGTAAAATACACAAAAAAAAAAAGAATCTTAAAATGAATAAATAAAGTTGCAATTACAAAAAATAGTAAAAGTATTTTATAATTGAGATTATTACAAAATTTGAAAAATTCTTTTGTACACAACAACAATTGACTTTTTATTTATTAGCTTTCTCTCTTTTATCAGATACTAGTTGTATACCGCGTGCGTTGCACGAAATAGAATAATTAACAAAAAAATGCATAGTAATTTGAAAAACTAAATAATTATAATTTTATTGCATATTACTCGCTCTTATACATATGTTACTAATATACATAAATATAATGAAATTGAAACGAATAATATTTTCACTTAGCACAAAGCTAATTAGATTGTTATTCTTATAATAATATTCTTAAATAATAAAAATGAGAATGCGGAATTTTTAGAAAATTAATTTCATATTGAGTATGAAAACTAAAAAACTATAGAAAAGAGAGGATATGAAATTTATATAATTCCAAAATTACCCTACATTCAATCCTTAGTCAATAGGGTTTGGATGATATTTATTTATTATAATGAATTATTTCTCCACCATATATTCTTAGAAAAATTATTTTTCGCATTTCTTCATCACTATTCGCTAGATCTACTATAAAAAATCTAAAGTACACAGTTTCTTATTACAAATGACCGAAGGACAACAATATTACGATAAATGGTAAATTCTATATGATTTTTCATTTACCCATAATATTAATTTTTAATCACTTTCCGTTCTACAAAGAATTGAAAGATTTTTTTATTTTTGTTCTAAATCATTATCATTAAATATTATTACTATCATGTCCCCTCAAATTAAGCTTTTACCAATATATAGGTTCTCAGGAAAAAAAACAAATAATAAATTAAGTAATGTATTAAACACATAGCTCTAGGTTTTATAATATGTGATTTATCTATATTGAATTAAAGTAAAAGTTTTAAAACTGATTTAATTTTACTGTATTATTATATCATTAATCTCATAAGTAGGTACTTAATCGAAATAAAAGAAGTCCTAATAGCCCAATACTTGAAATTTGCCTATTAACTGTTAAATCTTTGAAGATAGCCTAGGAACTAATAGAATATGTGTAATAAATATTAATGAACAATAAATAACATATTATATATAGAATAAAAAAAGATATAAAATTTTATATTTTATTATAAAATAAAATGATAACAAAATATAACAAATGGATAAGCATTACTTTTTTTAAACAAAATGAATAATAATTATTACTATTATTATTATAAAATATAAAAAATAAAAGAAGCATATAAAAGTAGGATAGTGGTTTTGGTGAGAAAACTTACATATATCACTATCATACTTTAATATATATAAGATAAGATATCAACATCGTCTGACTAAAAAAAGTTCAAAAATGATTTCTTGTTTATTTGCAAACAAATTCCAAATTGATTTTGCCAAGACCTATGTGGTCTATGAATCCGAATCAAATACCAAAAGAAGGAACTGGTTGCCGAGAATTACGGATTCCTTTGTTCTCATAAATGATCAAAACTCAAAACCGAATGGAAACAAAAAATAGAAAACACAAAGAAATCCTTAATTGATGGAATGAATTAGGGATTCTTCCAAGATTTACGTACCAAAAATGGATATGAACGTAATAGAAAGATGAAAAAAAAAAGGAAATGCGGAGAAATGAAAAAGGAATTAAGGATTTACTATACAGTGATCAGAATGCCCGTGATTAAGGAATAAAATAACAAATAACCAGTGATGTAATACTCACATCACCAGAAATTTTACAGAACCCCACCTTAGGCAAGAAAAAATATACTGGCCACTTAATTCAATTAATTAATATATAGATATAAATTATTTCTTCTGCACTCTAGTAAGAATAATTGGTGATTTGTTTTACTAACTACTATTAATTTACAAAATTTTTCTTATAAAAAATTTACAGAAATTTACAAAAATTGACAAAATTTATTAACTCGTGTATTTAAAAAAAAAAGTTGTTTATGATAATATTATAATTTCTACAATTTGAAAAAAATAATTGTAAGAAAGTTTGAAAAAGTCTTCAAAAGTTTAGGAAAATATTTTTTATAAAGGTTTAAAAAAATCCATATAAATATTCTCAAACTCCCAATAAATCCAGTAAAATCTCATAAAATTCGTAGAAGTCTTATACCTAAAGAAGTCTTTAAAAGTTTCAATTGAATACAACCTCCTTGAATCTACCCTTACAAACAAATTTACATATATAGATTTATAGAAAATAGCGTAAAGTTATAATTTCACATCCATACTGCGAATTGCAGCTCTCTTTAAACACATATATGTAAATCTATGTTTGCATGTATGATGTTACATTGTGGTCATTGGTTATTACTTTACTTATTATGGTAAGGAGGCAGTTCAGCGAGACGAGATGAATGTGCCACAAAGGCCCCAAAATGAATCCAGTCCATTCGAGCATATATATACATCACTCCCTACCTCCCACCCAGACACCCAACGGAAATCTGAACAGACCCTAGCCTCCGCGTTCTCCCTCCATCATACCGTAGCCGTACGTATTTGTATGTATGCGTCTCTTTACTTCTAAATAATTGCCTGATTCCTTCTATTTGTTCTTTAATCTCTTGTACTGATTCTTTTTGCGATTTTTTTTTTTTAAATTAGGAACTTGGATTGTGCAGTTTGCTGTTACATGGTTCTTTGCACTGTGATAAGAAAAATACGAGTTTGAAATTACCCGTCAAGCGACCTGGCTTGTAAGGTCTTTGGAGTTTATAAATATGCAGTTATTATTCTGTAACCTGAGCGAGTGTATAATTTGCCAATGATGTGATAAGACTGCCAGATAGTTAGATTTCTTTCTTTGCCTTATTAAAGTTTTATTCTTTGTGCTGAATATTACGCATCTATGTCTACCAAATCTTTTATACCTGCATAAGCCGAAATGCTGGTACAGAATCTACATATGGAACTCAATTAATTTGTTTGGTTTTCTGTCTGCGTGTACATTCTCTTTCATACAATTTCTGTCATTTTAAAACAATTGGCATTTTGCAGACCCGAATATATGTTAACATTCTTTTGTATACTAATTCGGATTATTTGCTTCTTCTTTCTTCGTACAGCTGTTGATTTTTAAGAAAAAAAATTTCAAGAAGGGTTCCAAAAAAGAAAGAGGTTGTAGATATTCAGTATAAGATGGGTCACTGTGTGCATCACTGCAATACTGCTTTCTGTAAGCTGATTCAAAACAATCCTGGTTTACTGGCGCGAAACCTATTTCTTCAGTCTCTTCACCCGACACATGTAACATCAAGAATGAACTTGTTAAATTTGAACGTGCAATCTCAGCCTTTGGTCTCAACAAGTGTGAAATTGCGAAGTGAACTGAGCAGTGCTAAAAGCAGTGAGGATTCTAAGGCAGGGGTTTTTTCTAATGCACAAAAATTGGGGAAAAGAACCGATATCAAGAAGATTTTAATACTGGGAGCAGGGCCAATTGTCATTGGCCAGGCTTGTGAATTTGATTATTCGGGTACACAAGCTTGTAAGGCCCTAAGAGAAGAGGGCTATGAGGTTATTCTGATTAATTCGAATCCTGCAACTATAATGACTGATCCTGAAACGGCAGATAGGACTTACATTGAGCCAATGACACCAGAATTAGTTGAACAGGTACTCAAAAAGGAGAGGCCGGATGCCTTGTTGCCTACAATGGGTGGACAGACTGCCCTCAATCTTGCAGTAGCTTTGGCAGAGAATGGCACACTTGAAAAGTATTGTGTTGAGTTAATTGGGGCAAAGCTTGAGGCAATTAAGAAAGCAGAGGATAGGGATTTGTTCAAGCAGGCAATGAACAATATTGGGATCAAGACACCTCCTTCTGGAATTGGGACAACGCTCGAGGAGTGTGTCGACATTGCTAATTCAATTGGGGAGTTCCCCTTGATTATCCGGCCTGCATTCACTCTTGGTGGGACTGGAGGTGGGATTGCTTACAACAGGGAGGAGTTTGAGCAAATTTGCAAGTCAGGACTTGCTGCCAGTTTAACGTCTCAGGTTTTAGTTGAGAAGTCCCTCTTGGGGTGGAAAGAGTATGAGCTTGAGGTTATGAGAGATCTGGCAGACAATGTGGTGATTATTTGCTCCATTGAGAATATTGACCCAATGGGAGTCCATACAGGGGACTCTATCACTGTAGCTCCTGCTCAGACCTTGACAGATAAGGAATACCAACGACTTAGGGATTACTCAGTTGCTATAATAAGGGAAATTGGAGTTGAATGTGGTGGCTCAAATGTTCAGTTTGCAGTGAATCCCAAGGATGGAGAGGTGATGGTAATTGAGATGAACCCAAGAGTATCAAGGTCATCAGCTCTGGCCTCGAAAGCTACAGGTTTTCCAATTGCCAAGATGGCTGCCAAGTTATCAGTTGGTTACTCGTTAGATCAAATTCCGAATGATATCACAAAGAAAACACCGGCTAGTTTTGAGCCGTCTATAGACTATGTTGTAACAAAGGTACCATTCATCCTCTTTATTTCGCTTCTTGTTTAAATTATCGTATTTTGAGAAGCGATTCTATATATCTAAACTGGAGATTGGTCTCCAGTCTAGTTGGCATTACTACGTTAGGGGATGAGTAGATATGCATAAATACATGGGGGTCTTCATTTATTCAATGAAAAAGAAGGAAATGACAACTAAACTGTTGGTCTTCGGTCGAGATAAATAACATTATTATATTTTGACTATAGCTTCTTTATTCGACTGCACAAGGTTTACAAAATTTCTTTAATTCGTGAAGCATGTTTTCTGACCTTCACCCTTCTGATTTCTAGCTATCCAGAGTTGATTATTTAAATCTGTCTTCACTCTTGTCCTTCTGGTTGTCATCTTGCTGTATTTCTAGAACTGAGGTAATGTTTATATCCAGCACTCTTGAGATGAAAGAAAATCTGTGATCTTCTTTCTCCCAATATAAAAATTTTAGACCTTGAGTTTTTCTCCTTATGGGGCGATTCATTAATTAGTAGTTTGTATTGATCAATGTCTTCGGTATGTATCGAACTGGGAAATTAAATTAAGAAAGAAACATCCACATGGGCCTTACTGACGAGTCTAATTTACGCAAACTTTCAAATGTTGGGAACTACTTCTTGCAGTCTTGTTTCAATTATAGCTAATGTTTTCGGTACTTATTGAATTGGGAATTAAGAAAGAAACATCCACATGGGCCTTACTGATAAATCTAATTTACGCAAACTTTCACATCTTGGGAACTACTTCTTGCAGTCTTGTTTCAATTATAGCTAACGTTTTCTACTTTTAGCATGTACAATCTGGTGGGTCATTTCTCCTGGTCATTGATGCAGCTTTATGATTACCTTTGGCAATATCATTTTTGCTTCTTATTGTTTTCATATAATTTTGACGATTATTTTCTCTTATCCTGAAAATTCTGCAGATACCTCGGTTTGCTTTTGAGAAGTTTCCTGGCTCAGAGAGATCGGACTACTCAGATGAAATCTGTTGGTGAAGCCATGGCAGTAGGCCGAACATTCCAGGAGTCTTTTCAGAAAGCAGTACGCTCTTTGGAATGTGGCTATTCTGGGTGGGGCTGTGCGCCAGTCAAGGAACTTGATTGGGATTGGGAACAATTAAAATACAGCCTGCGGGTCCCTAGCCCGGATCGCATCCATGCTGTATATGCTTCGATGAAGAGGGGAATGAAAGTTGAGAATATCCATGAGCTTAGTGACATTGACAAATGGTTCCTCACTCAACTTAAAGAACTTGTAGACGTAGAACAATATCTTTTGTCCAGGAGTTTGTCACAATTGACAAAGGATGACTTCTGGGAAGTAAAAAAGAGGGGGTTCAGTGATAAGCAGATAGCTTTTGCGACAAAATCCACACAGAAAGAAGTTCGTTTAAAGAGGTTGTCTTTAGGTGTCAAACCCTCATATAAAAGAGTTGATACATGTGCTGCTGAGTTTGAGGCTGATACGCCGTACATGTACTCATCCTATGACTTTGAGTGTGAATCAACTCCAACAAACAGGAAAAAGGTTTTGATTTTAGGTGGAGGGCCAAATAGGATTGGACAAGGAATTGAGTTTGACTATTGCTGCTGCCACACGTCTTTTGCCCTTCAGGTTTGTGTTTTCCATCAATAACATATCAGTCTATTTTCAAGCTTTGACTACTTAGGGGGTACATATTTGTTGATCTAGGATGTGCAAACAATATACGCTTCTGCCTTCGGAGTAATGTTTTACTGAAGTTCTACAATTAATTAATGGGCCTCTCTATGATGTTGCTATGTGAAACCATATTTGGTAATTGGCATGGTTGTGGCAGTTTCAGGTAAGTTAATGACAGGAATGTGTAATTTGGAGAAGTAATGAAGTTACCTAGATACTGTATTCTATATGTTACTTTGACTAAGATGTAGATAGCAATCCCGGACCATACAGGTTGGAAGCCCTTTCTTTTTCTTTCAAGCTGCCTACTTGCTTATTTCAAGTTCTTTCATTGATAGTTTTATAGCTATAGGTGACACATTCTCACTGGTTAAACTAAATAATTGAAAGCTTTTACTGGGATTATTGTGAAAGACGTGATCTCCTGTCCTATGTTACTTGCATCATAGGATGCTGACAATAATTTGTGGGTGAATCAGATGAATTCCAGTATATGTACTAAGTGCAGCACTCGGGGTAGTTTTACCCATTCTAGATTTGACCAGAATCACCATTTATTCGGCAAACCAGATAGCAATAGCTAAATATAAGTAACATGTTCATTCTATTTTCTCAATGAAATAGCAGTTTAATGTTTGATTCTTACTGATCTTCTAATAAGTGATTTTATTGCTCCACCCAGCTTAATTGTAATAAGATATTTCTATATGCCAATCAGTGAGAGATATGATAATGTTAGTATATTATATCATTTAATATTTGATCCCCTATTTTTTTATTTTTCTTGGGGGAGAAACATCATTTACCACTACTAGATGCATTGTTTATGTTTCATTTGTTTTTTCTTTCTCTGACTTGAGAGCTACAAAATTTATTTGTCGACATAGGATGCAGGCTATGAAACAATCATGATGAATTCCAATCCTGAGACGGTATCTACAGATTATGACACCAGTGATCGACTGTACTTTGAACCTCTTACAGTTGAGGATGTTCTTAATATAATTGACTTGGAAGGGCCTGATGGCATCATTGTGCAGTTTGGAGGTCAAACACCACTAAAACTCTCTCTTCCAATTCAGCATTATTTAGATGAGAGCAAGCCCAGGTGCCGAAGTGGTGATGGATTTGTTCAAATTTGGGGGACATCACCAGATTCTATTGATGCTGCTGAGGATAGGGAGAGATTCAATGCAATCTTAAAGGAACTAGAGATTGAGCAGCCAAAAGGAGGAATTGCAAAGAGTGAAGAAGATGCTCTAGCCATTGCATCAGATATCGGTTACCCAGTTGTTGTCCGGCCTTCCTATGTTTTGGGTGGTAGAGCAATGGAGATAGTTTATAGCGATGACAAGCTTGTAACTTATCTTGAAACTGCAGTTGAGGTGGATCCAGAGCGTCCAGTCTTGGTTGACAAATAT
>CAVNYN010139170.1:0-10246 GCA_963692815.1 Nyctanthes arbor-tristis
CATCATTAATGATGGGAACTATGGACTTTCAGCAGGCGTGATTAGCTCAAATGTGGGGCGTGCGATGCAGCTTGGTTCACAGCTCAAAGTGGGTTTACTACATATCAATGACCAAACCGTGAATGATGAAACGGTCAATCCATTTGGTGGTTTCGGCTCATCAGGAAACGGAACGCGTATAGGCGGCCCTGCCAATGCCGATGAATTTACCCAATGGCAGTGGATGACCGTGCAGGCTCAAGCGCCACATTATCCTTTTTAATCAGTTGAATCATTTATTACAGGAAGTAATCGTATGAACGAAATGAAAGACATTGTTGCCGCTGTGACGGCATGTAAAGGTGCAGACTTTGAATTGCAATCACTTAAAATTCGCCAACCGAAAGGTGATGAAGTATTGGTGAAAGTGGTTGCCACAGGGATGTGTCATACCGACTTAATTGTCCGCGATCAATATTATCCTGTGCCGCTGCCTGCTGTACTTGGGCATGAGGGTGCAGGGATTATTGAGGCGATTGGTCCCAATGTGACTGACTTGCAAGTTGGCGATCATGTGGTGTTAAGTTATGGCTATTGTGGCAAATGTACCCAGTGTAATACAGGTAATCCAGCCTATTGTGCAGAGTTTTTTGGGCGTAACTTTAGTGGTGCTGACCTAGAAGGGCACAGTGCCATTTGTACTCATGATCACGCAGTTGTACACGATCATTTTTTTGCTCAGTCTTCCTTTGCAACCTATGCCCTAAGCCGTGAAAATAATGCAGTGAAGGTGACCAAAGAGGTTCCACTTGAATTACTCGGACCTTTAGGCTGTGGCATTCAAACGGGTGCGGGTGCATGTATTAATGCACTTAAAGTAACTCCAGCCAGTAGCTTTGTAACATGGGGCGCGGGTGCGGTAGGTCTAAGCGCTTTGCTTGCGGCGAAAGTCTGTGGCGCATCAACCATCATTGCTGTTGATATTGTCGAATCACGTTTGGAATTGGCAAAACAGTTGGGTGCAACTCATGTGATTAATAGCAAAACGCAAGATCCAGTGGCAGCGATCAAAGAGATTACAGGCGGTGGAATTAATTTTGCACTTGAGTCCACGGGACGCCCTGAAATCTTAAAACAAGGCATCGATGCTTTGGGTATTCTGGGCAAAATTGCAGTTGTCGGCGCACCTCCTTTAGGTACCACGGCTCAGTTTGATGTGAATGATTTATTGCTCGGTGGAAAAACCATTTTGGGCGTGGTTGAAGGCAGTGGTTCACCGAAGAAATTTATTCCTGAGCTGGTCACGCTCTACCAACAAGGGAAGTTCCCATTTGATCGGTTAGTGAAGTTCTACGCTTTTGATGAAATCAACCAAGCTGCGATGGATAGCCATAAAGGAATCACATTAAAGCCTATTATTAAAATTGGCTGATTTTGATCTAATTGCGGGTGACCTGATCATATTGATGTCATCAGGTCATTTCATTTGAAAAAATGTATAAATAATTAATTCAGGGAACAGAAGAATGGCGGATCAACCTTTTGTACTAAACACCAATACCATGCCGTGGGAATTTATTCCAATTCCTTTTTTAAACAGTGAATTGCCTGTTAAGACCTGTTTGCAGGATCCTGATACAGGCATGATGATTTGGAAGTTGCGCTATCCTGCTGGATTTAGAACAGTGGAGCACTGGCATAATTGTGCGCACGGCATGTATGTATTAGAGGGACATTTGGTTACGAGCGAGGGCGAGTTTGGACCTGGAAGTTTTGTTTGGTTTCCAGAAGGTTCGGTGATGTTTCATGGTGCGCGGAGTGATAATGATGTGTTAATGCTCTTTATTAGCAATAAACCCTTTGATATTCACTTTACAGCAGAAGAAGGAATGCCTCTGTCTTAAGTATCAAACCCATACAAGTAATGAAATATTAATCTTTTTAGATACATAAGGGGTTTAATATTTAATTTCTGGTTGAAAAGCATGATCAAGTTCGATCATGCTTTTAAGAGAGGTTTTTAATATTCTATTCCCATTTTTTTTAATTTTGAAATCAGTGTCTTACTCTACTCATAATGTTCTCTCCTATGCAAAAAGAATAGACGATATTTGTCTAGGAGAGTGGTGGTAGTCCAAATTGACTGTTAGCAATATAAAACCGAACCTGCCAGCAAAATTTTTGCTGAGCTCAATTTTAAATTTTGATCAATCAAATTATTCCTCTTTAACTGAGCATAAATTTCCAGGTTTTTAATAAAACCAATAAGTAATTTGCCTCGAGTTTCTAAAGGCTGAATCTAAAGTGCTTTACTAGGACATTTTTTGTTCAAATGAAATGATATCAAAAATGGACTAATATACAGAATTCCGTCCATTTCAATTATTTTTGTAATGGACTTATTTTCGGGTGTAGAGTCTGTAACCTCTTAATTTTATTTGTCCATCACTAATCAACTTGTAGGTAAACTCAGATATATTTGGGAAGACTAATTATTTAATTCCGAATAGAAATGGAGGATGGAAAAAAACCAATCCTAAACTTGATCGAGATAGGTTATCAGCCGTCAATCAAAATCAATCTGGTAATGTTTTAAATGTAATTCGCATCTTGAAGTACTGGAGACAAGAAAAAAGAGTAAATATCGGATCGTATTTATTAGAAGCTATGATTCTGTACTACTATGAAAGTCAATCGAATAATACATGTTTAGAATATGTTGACTTAGAATTAGAGAAGATTTTTCGCTACTTAGCGAATAGTATTCTTTATATCGTGGCTGACCCAAAAAATATTCAAAATAATATCAATGATTTAGATTTATTGAGCAGATCTTTATTGAGCGAAAAGTTTAAAACATTCGCCCAACTTTCAAGTGATGCTAGACAACTTGAAACTGAAGGAAAACATAAAGAATCAATGGCTCCGGAAAATCTGTTTTGAATTATTTTCAGAATCAGATAAAAATAGTCAAGTTTAATTAATAGGTTAACCAGCTTTGTTGCACAAATATTTAGAAGTTTAGTCTTGGTCAAACTATCCAAATTGATGCTATAAGAAGCATTGTTCCATAAGAGTATGATATCTACCTAATTCGATAAACTTATTCACTCTGGGCTTTTAAATAGCGGTATACCGCCTGACGACTAATTCCAAATGCCTGACCTAATGCCATTTTTGAAGGGTACTTCCCTTCATTCCATGCTTGTCGCAAAGCTTCAGCCTGTTCAGGTTTCAATTTATGTACCCGACCTTTGTACTTCCCTTGAGCAGATGCCAGTTTAATTCCTTCCTTTTGCCGTTCCAGAATGATTTCACGTTCAAATTGTGCAAAAGCCCCCATTAATTGCAGCATTAAATTATCCATCGGGGTGGATTGAGCAGTGAATGTGATATTTTCTTTTACAAACTGGATGGCAATCCCTCTTTTAACCAGTTTATCTACTTCAGTGACCAAATCTTTCAGGCTTCGTGCAAAACGATCCATGGAATGTACAACGACCCTATCCCCTTCCCGGACATAGCTCAACATTTCTTGAAATTTCGGTCGGTCGGTATTTTTACCCGAAGCACGGTCAACAAAAACCCGGTCGACTTCAATTCCCTCAAGTTGACGTCCCGTATTTTGCTCGACTGAACTGACCCGGACATAACCTACTTTTTGACCTTTCAATTTTTTACACCCCAATTTAATAAAGATGAGTAATTTTGTAAATTATAAATCTTTAATATAAAAGTTACATGTTATATATGGTTAAAAATCATTTAAATGTTACATGATTTCATGAACTTTTATAATGTTGCTTTAGGGTATAGTCTAATACAACTATTTTGATATTCTTCCCAATGAATAGCCACCGATTTTGAAGGGAACATAATCGACTCAAATTTCTATTCGCAACAGTGCCATTTTTCCTACCTAATAGTTAGTTTTTAGAAATCATCACTGAGTCTGTCCATATTCCGAACTCGTTTAGGCTGTTTCTGGATTTCTAAAGCTTTCCCAATTTCATCATGGTCTGGATGGGCAAGATCAAAGACAGAGTCTTCAAGGCCAAGAACCATTAAGACCGTTACTAAATTTTTGAAGTTAATACTTGGATCGCCTTTTTCCATTCGGCTAATTGTACGTTCATCCACATGCACCCGATTAGCTAACTCCTGAATGGTAATGCTCCGGCGGATTCTCGCAATCTTAATATTTTTCCCGACTTGTTGAAGTAAATCCGCTACGCCATGCATCATAAAATGACTGGAGGCCTTCTTCATACAAATCCTCCGAAATCCGACATTATTTCCTGTTTAAGTTAATTTAAACTGCATTTAATGTCATATCCTTTGTTGTAATTTTTTAAAAAAAGAAGGTAGACTGTAACAGCAGAAAGGGGGATTTGGGAGTCGGTTTTTAGACCCTATGGTAATCATAATTGTTTAACTGAGATGAACAAATCTGTGGAACATTGATTGAATAGTAATCGTGGAACAGGATAAATCATTTAAAAAGCCCAATCTGTTGAAATCGGGCTTTTAAAACGATATAAGATATTGATTTAAAACAAATAATTTAAACATTTTCTCATAACGCGTATTATGTTAATTTTAGGAAATATTCATAATTAATATTTAAGTAAATTAAGTTGAAATATTTTTCTTAAATCCTTGAATTTATTATTTAAGTCTCTATATAAGTTGCAATAAAATTTTAAAGCTTATAATTATGAAATATAGTTGGAATCCTGAAGAAGCAGAAACTCGCATTAATAATTCATGTGAACAAGTTAAAGAAGTTAATATTATTCAATACACTAAAGAAAAGTCTCTTCAAAATATCAAAGTTAATGAAGCGTATGAAATGGATGCTGTTCATATGTATGTGGATATTTTGAATCTTGAAGACATGTTAGTGAATCCGTTTGGTAATGAAACTGAAACCTCTCATTTACGTGCTTTGCGTTTCTTTGACTCTCACTTTAAAGCTATAAAATATATTCTTAAAGAGACTAATTCCATTTTTGTTGATTTTCACAACCAAAGACTGCACGCAGTTATCTCTAAACCTTATGACAATGAACAACAGAGATTAGATCGTGCTGTTACAATTGCTCAAATAATTATTGATGTTGTAGAGCAGCAACGTGATGCAGGTGTTGATGACATTATTGAAGCTGCAAAATTACGAATAGGAATAGATACAGGGAAAGCTTTAGCAGTTAATAATGGTAGAAAAGCTAATAAAGAGCCGCTCTTCTTGGGTGATCCTGCAAATCATGCTGCTAAACATTCTAGTGGTAGTGCCCAAGGAATTTATTTAACAGAAAAAGCGAGAGAAGTACTTGTCTTAGATAAAGTTGAGAATACTAAGTCAGTACGTATGAAAAAAGCAGAGATAGAGAGATCTATTCTTCGCTCAGGCATAGAAAATGAAGATTTAGTAAATAAAACTATTCAAGAAGTTAAAGAACATACTAAAAAATTATCTGATTTTGAATTTAGTAGAGAGACGCCAACCTTTGAATCTTTGAATTTTTTAGGTTTTACACGGAAAAATTCAAAACGACAAGAAATGGTATCTATTTATGCTGATATTGATGGATTTACTAATTATATTTCTGAAAATATTGCAACATTAGACGGACAAAAAGATATTGTACGCTGTCTTCATGTATTGAGATCAGAATTAGATGGCTGCTTAAATAAAGAATTTTTAGGGCGTCGAGTTCGTTTTATTGGCGATTGTATTCATGGCATCTTATGTGAAGGTACTGCAAAAACTACCAATACCTCATTGAGTGTAAATACAGCTTTGGAAGCTAGTGCAGCTATTAGAAGCAGCTTCATCTTAGCTCAAGACATTTTACAAGATACATTTAATATTAGCTGTGATTTAGGATTAGCTATTGGATTTGATATAGGTGAAACGATGTTAAGTCGGGTCGGTAGAAGTGATGATAACAGTCGATTTTCACTAGGATTATCTACAATTAACTCAGAAAATCAACAGAAACGTTGTGAGGGCCATCAAACAGCAATAGGTGAAAGAGCCTATAGTCATCTGGAAGATGATTATAAGAATCTATTTAAGGACCGCATTGCCAATGATTTAACATTTGATGCTGTTGATGAAATTCAGCAAAATAAAATAGAAAATGACGAGGAGTCTAATCTCTATAGTGTAAATGAAACTGCACCTTCTATTTTGAAAGCTCATGTCAAAGTTTAAAGATCTTATTGATTACTTAACCAAAGAGAATATCCCTTTTAAATTAATTGAGGGGGATATTCAACTTACATTAAAAATAGTATCAAATAAAGGAAAAAGAACATCTTTTGAACTTATTATTAGTGAAGTCAATAATCAGCTTAAGGTTAAAGAGAGAGCTAATATATTGCCTAAATTTTGCCCTAATAGACATATTAATCCTGATGGTTCTTTTTGTTTAGGTATATTAGATCATTGGATTGTTGAAAAGTGGATTAAAACTTTAAGAGAATTTCTACAGGCACAACTGTTTTGTAATGACCATAAAAAATGGTCAAAAAATTATAAACAATGGAGTCACGGAGACGCTGCTAGATATCAGTCATACGTTGAAGAACTATTAAAAACTATAAACTTAAAAGATTTGGGGTTAAATTTAAACTCTCTACAATTGTTCAATGTAGAAAGTAGGTTGTTTGAAGAGAATTACTTCCATATTTATCATAAGGATAAGTTAATATTTATGGGGACTGAAAAAAAGATCCACTGTAAACGACAGTCTTGTATATGTACTCCCAATGGACGACGAAAACATGTAACTTTAGGGAAATGCTCTAAAAAATGTGCTGAAATAATTCTTAAAATATTAATTAATGAGGAGTTGAGAAAAAATGAAGAAGTGGTATTTTGGAACACATTTAAGGAATCGACATTAAAATGTTGCAGAACAATGGAGAAGTGTGAATTAAATGCCTAAATTTAATGAAGATGAAAACATTATTAAAAATCAATGGGTGTTAGAGAGACAGCTCAATTGGATTACTAGTGGTGATGTGAAAATTGGTGCTATTGTTACTCTAAATTTTGCTCTATTAGCAATTTTGGGTAATAACTTCAGCAGTGATGGACATTTTCTATTAGATATACTTTATGTTTTAACAAGTATTTCCATTCTCATCGGTTTAATATATTGCAAATTAGGTTTTAGACCTCATTTAGGTGCCCCTAATAAGTCCAATATTTTTTTTGGAACTATTGCTAGTAATGATTTAACAAGATTTTCTAATGAAATTAATAATCTGGAAAAAGAAGATTTTAATCAAGATTTAGGTGAGCAAATTTATAGGAATGCACAAATAGCCCAAGCTAAATATTCAAATTTATCAAAAGCTACTATAACTTTGTTAATAACGAGCGTTTTATGGACTACAACTTTAGGTATAACTTTATTTACTAATAAATATGTCATATCAAAAGCGGATGTCACTACCCAAAAAAATACTCAAGAAAAATAAAAATTATTATTTAACATAAAATCTCATCTACCCAATTCGGGTGTCAGAACCAAAAACCTAATTTTTATAAGCAGATACTCGCTATACTTAAGTAAATTTAGGTATTACTAGAGATTCTTGCTTCATGACCCAGGTTCAACTTCAACAACTACAAAAACATCTTTGGAACATTGCAAACGACTTACGTGGAAAAATGGGAGCCGATGAGTTCCGTGACTACATTCTCGGCTTCATTTTCTACAAATACCTGTCAGAAAAAGCGATTTCTTTTGCCAATGAACTGTTGAAAGATGAAGGCCTTGCAGAAAAATACTATCAACTTGATGAAAATAACCCTGATCACGCTGAACTGATTGACGGCATCAAAGAAAACTCAGTTGAAGAAGTCGGTTATGCCCTAGCACCAAAACAACTGTTCCACACAATTGCTGAACGTGGTCGTCAGGGTGAGTTTATTCTTGATGAGCTTTCAAATACCTTGCGAGAAATCGAACGCAGTACTTTAGGTGCTGAATCTGAAGATGACTTTGCCAATCTATTTGAAGATCTTGACCTCAATTCAACCAAACTCGGCAACAATGCCAACGACCGTAATGAACTGGTCAGCAAAGTACTGACGCATTTAGACAATATTGATTTTGATCTGAGTAACTCAGAATCAGATGTATTGGGTGATGCCTACGAATATTTGATTGGTGAATTTGCCTCTGGTGCAGGTAAAAAAGCAGGTGAATTCTATACACCGCAAACCGTATCCACCTTGCTTGCAAAGATCGTGACTCAAGGCAAACAACGTCTGCGTTCAGTCTATGACCCGACATGTGGTTCAGGCTCATTACTTTTACGTGTAAAACGTGAAGTGCAAGATGTCGATATGATTTACGGTCAAGAGATGAACCGTACCACCTACAACCTGGCACGGATGAACATGATTCTGCATGATGTTCACTTTGCCAAATTCGATATCAAACAAGAAGATACCCTCACTCGCCCACAGCACATTGATCAACGTTTTGAAGCAGTGGTCGCTAACCCTCCATTCTCAGCTAAATGGTCAGCAGATCCAATCTTCTTGCAAGACGAGCGTTTTAGCCGTTTTGGTAAGCTTGCACCAAGTTCAAAAGCGGATATGGCTTTTGTTCAGCACATGCTTCATCAACTCGATCACAATGGCACGATGGCCGTTGTACTTCCGCATGGTGTGTTGTTCCGCGGTTCAAGTGAAGGCGTGATTCGTCAATACTTGATTGAGAAGATGAATGTCATTGATGCTGTGATTGGACTACCTGCCAACATCTTCTATGGCACATCTATTCCAACCTGTATTTTGGTGCTGAAGAAAAACCGTGAGCATACAGGCAATATTCTATTCATTGATGCCAGCAATGACTTCGACAAACAAAAAAACCAAAACAAGCTATTGCCTGAGCATCTCGATAAGATCATTGCAGCTTTTGAACAGCGTCAAGATATTGAGAAATATGCCAAGGTTGCTACGCTGCAAGAAGTCAAAGATAACGATTACAACCTCAATATTCCTCGCTATGTCGATACCTTTGAAGCTGAAGATGAAATCGATCTGAATGCCATTGCACAGCAACTCAAAAAACTTGAACAACAAAACCAAAATACCGACAAAGTGATTGCTGAATTCTGTAAAGAACTTGGCATCGATTCACCTTTTGCGGAGGTGAAGTAATGACTGCACCAAAGCTAAGATTTAAAGAGTTTGATAAGGATTGGAATACGGTTAATTTAAAGAATTGTATTGAATCCATAGATTCAGGATGGAGCCCCCAATGTGAGAGTTATCCTGCGAATTCTTCTCAGTGGGGAGTATTAAAAACTACATCAGTTGATTGGAGTGGTTTTCAAGAGAATGCCAATAAAAAGCTTCCAGACCACCTTGAGCCACGACCTGAAATTGAAGTTAAACCTTATGATATTTTAGTTACTCGAGCGGGTCCTACTGAACGCGTTGGCGTTGTATCAGTTGTACCAAATAACGTGAGAAAAAAGCTTTTAATTTCAGACAAATTGATTCGGATAAAAAGTGATAAAGATAATGATCCTAATTTTTTAGGTATTAGCCTTTCATCGTCCAAATGTCAGAATCAACTGCAATCAAAAACATCAGGTTTAGCTAAGTCACAGACCAATATTTCTCAGAAAATTTTATTAGATGTAACTTTGCAAACTCCATTCAAAGCAGAAAAAACCAAAATAGCCACTTACCTTTCAGCAGTGGATGAAAAGATTAGTCAGCTTTCCCAAAAACTCCACCTTCTGGGCCAATATAAACAAGGCATGATGCAAAAGCTGTTTAGTCAGCAGATTCGTTTTAAAGCGGATGATGATCGTGAGTTTATGGAGTGGGAAGAAAAGGAACTTAAAAATGTAGTAGAAATTAATCCTAAAGCTAAAAAATTACCTGAAAATTTTATTTATATTGATTTGGAAAGCGTTGAAAAAGGGCGACTATTACTTCAAAAAAATATTGCGCTACAGGATGCACCAAGTCGAGCACAAAGATTATTAGCTAAAGGCGATGTACTGTTTCAAATGGTTCGTCCTTATCAGCAGAATAATTATTACTTCAACTTAAGTGGTGAGTATGTTGCCTCAACAGGCTATGCTCAAATCCGTACAAAATTGGATTCTAAATTTATCTACTATGCTTTACATGAAAAGACGTTCTTAGATGAAGTTATGAATCGTTGTACAGGTACAAGTTACCCTGCGATTAATAGTTCAGATTTATCGCAGGGTAACT
>CAVNYN010139199.1:1483-15461 GCA_963692815.1 Nyctanthes arbor-tristis
GATGGCAACAGAAGATGTTGTTTTATTTAACAACTCTGAACCTTGCACATGTCGTCAAGGAAGAATGTCCTGTGGTAGAAGGAAATGATGTTTCTGCATAAAGACTTAATGCAATTGATGCATGGAAACACAGTGAGTTTTTATGTAGAAACTACATTCTGAATAGCCTTGATGATACACTTTATGATGTATACAGATCTTATAAAACTACAAAGGAACTCTGGGATTCGCTGGAGAATAAATATAAGATCGAAGATGCTGGTTCGAAGAAGTTCATCATTGGGAAATTTGAGCATTAAAATTTACATCAATTTTGTCTATAACGAAATGAAAACTAATGTCTAGCCTATATAAATAACATTATTCTTAATCGAATAGGAGAATCGTGCCAATTTGATAGTCAATAAGTTTGATGATGATGATGATGATGATGATGATGATAATTATTAATAACAATAGATAATAATATCAGTGGAGAAGTTTCAGAGCATTGGGGTAGTTTCACACTCCACGTTTCAAGGGTGAAGAAAGAGTAGTGGGAAAAAACTAATTTCTTGGGTAGTTATTTTGCATTTAATATCTATAGCCATGATTTTGTATGTAATGACAAATAATGGACGATTTCACCAACTCGTGCCAAATAAAAGTAAGCAAATAAAGAAAAAAATAGAAGAGTTAGTTATTTTCTTGCCAATATACATGAAAAACTGGGTAAATAGTACCAACAAAGAAACAAAAGGAGGTGGGTGGTTTTAATTTTACAATGTCAAGAAAAGAGAAATTTCAAATTCCGGAATCACTTCTCCATTTCTTAATATAAAGATATGTATAGGAAATTTGGGAAAACAAAATAGCAGCCAAGTAATGGAAAACGTGTTATAGAAAAAAGAAATAATAAAAAACTAGTATTTTTTTTAAAAGCAAAAAACCGTGTAGTTAATACTAAACGTGTAGTGGGAAATATGGAAATAAAATATTTAATGGACAATTACTGCTTGAAGTGTAGTGGGTGAAAAAAAATAGAAAAGGGGATTCTGGATTCTTTTTGGGCATGAAATTGATTCCAGAATTCCAGTTCCCTTTCTATATAAAAAGATTCACATAGCTATATATGCATATATTCTCTTGATCTATAAATACATTCCCTTGGAGTTAATAACTATAGAAGCAATTTGAAATTAATAGTATAGAGATGGCTAAACTCTGCAAGCCAAAAAGCTAATTTTCTTGCTCTCTTGTGCTTCCTTATTGTAGCCTTCGGTAAGTAGTCGTGCACTAGCGTGTATATTTCACTTCTAATTACTTATGTTGTAATAACCAAAGAGCGAATGTTAAGAAAATAAGATAACATCGCAACAAAACAAGAGCATTTAATTTACAATAATGAAAATAGATGTACGTATACTACTAGATAACAGATTTCATTTCCTTTTTTCTAATCATTTCATTCGATTTTAATTTTTTTCCAGAGGTGCAAATGTGAGAAGCAGGACATTCAAAAAAAAAAACTTGTTAGTGGATGACACTGCACTGGGAAGGTTATGCTTGCTACTGTGCCGCCGCCGCCACCACCACTACTGGTGATCAATTAATCAACCATATATGGCTGCTTTGTCCAATTTGAATGTTGTATGGTGTTTATGTTACCAATTACTATGATTATAGTTTCTTGTATGTGGTTACATATATGCATGTACATGTAAAAAATACCAAATAAATGCTGCATGAAATGCTTTACGCACTGCAGCATTGTTAGTTGTATCTCTCAATAAGCATTGTGACATTGTCTATGATCAATTGTTGTTACTACTTCATACAATATGAAATTGTTTATTGTTATATATGATTATGAATAAAAGTTAAAGAGTTGTATTAAATTTGTCCAAATTACTTTAATATTGGTTCTGTTCAATATTGATAGATGGGAATTTGTCCATCATTCATGAGAAATGTAAGGGAAAATGTATGCTGGTGCTGGATAACATATTAATTAAAATGCTCAACACCATAAACAGTGACATGACATGTTAATGCAGTATAAATCAATTTTATTAATCAATTTTGAGTACTTGTTGACATTACAAATACAAACTAAATCTATGTATGTCGCTACATAGTGGTTTTGTGTCTTGCCTACTTTTATTTCTGATGTACTTCGATTTGATTCTATAAATGCATAAGTTTATTCTAATTAAAAAAAAAAACAATTATGCCGCTTCAGCTTTTGTATTGCTTCATACATAAGTTTAAGTCTATTGTTTATCACAACAATAGTATTTGATGATATGTTAAATGATCCTTAGACGTCATCAGTAAAATTTCTTGTTTAAATATCAACCAACTAGCTAGAAGACATTGTTGGATTATAATTGGATAAAAATTCAATTTGAAGGAAATATATGGGGACTATTATCTGCGTCGCCAAGAAATCACAACAAATTGTGAAAGTAACAAATTATGGTAAATCCAATCACTTCTGTTCCCACTAGATTTTTCTTTTATATTTATGATATCTTATAATCTTAACTTCACCAATATATTTATAAAAATTTTCAAGCTCTAAAAGTCTGATACTATTATAGAACTAGACGAATGACGTAGCGTGGCATCAGCCGCTGATGTGATGCAATTATGACACACAACACTAGACTTCTGGTGCTTGAAATTTCTTATATATATATATATATATATATCTACTCGAGTGTTTCTCTATCCATACGGAGGGATATATAGAGTAATATGAATATGAAGTAAAACCAAAATCAGTTTCGAAAATTGATAGTGTGTGTTTGGCAAGTGATTAAGGTCTATCATCATTTTATTAATTCACATTTTTTGAAAAGTCAAGTTCTCATTTCTCAAAAAAGTTGAACCAATAAAATATTGCAAACAAATATTGCAGTAGTTAAGTTCTTACGTTCCCGACAAGAGGTCTCGGGTTTGACCCCACCCCACCCCCCACCCCCACCCCCCCTTTCTATCAATAAATAAAAATAAAATGATACTACGAAAGAGTTTATATACCAAATTAGTTTATAACGACTAGCAACACACATTTGGAGTGTGACAACAGTGGAAGACCATCATAAATAATTCTATTGAACACAATTGACGTTCCATTATATTGTTGCAATAAGTTATTAATGGTTCTCATTTCAAACAAAAGTTTTTCAATGGTTCCACATGCAGGGGCGGAGCCAGGTTTTATTTTCAGTGCGGTCAGCACTTTAATATTGTAGCATGTTGATAGAATTTTTTGTGACAAGCGGTCATATAATAATTAGATTGATAGTACGATTTAAACTTTGAAATGTGACAAAAGTTAGTATAAATTTTGAAAGCAAATAAGTGGTGAATCAAAGAGAAAATTTTAAGTGATACAATTATACGTAGAAATCGAAATAGATTCTCTTACCATTCTAACTTTGAAGCTAAATGTTAATTAAAATTTTGAAGTAATGTATTAAAGTAAGTCAAAATAAAATATAGACGATATTTATCCAAGTTCAATATTAACAGTGATTTATTACATACTACTAAATGTACTATAAAATTTTATTGACATTTTTTTTAAGGTAGAAAGTACAATCTATATTATAAGCAGCACAAATTCAAATAAATTTACATCCCAATAAAGGGTAATATGAAGAAATATACATAACAATATCAATGTTGGAAAGCCTGAGAAAATTATTACGATATTTGATTAATGAAAGTTAATTTGAATTAGATCAATTTCTTAAATTGTGAAACATCCAAAGAATACAAACAAAAACAATGTTATAAATGATAAATCAAAAGGGAATGTGATGTGGGTTAACAGAAACAAGGGTAAGTATGTAATTTCCCTCCAAATAAATCCCTAACTTTTTAACTTCTCCTTCTCTCGTTTTCCCGAAGCCTCTGCAATTCTAATCAATGGCTCTGCAACTCTAATCAATGGCGGCTGGTGAAAACCCAAAGACTTCTAATGCCAAGCCATAAAAATTCATCCCAGTCCAAATGCGACCGCCACTCAGAGACATTACTTGGCTTCTTGTCGTTGGCGTGCAAGTAGACCGGCGGAAAGTTGAGTACGGTCAGGCTGAATTTCTAATGGGTCGGGGCAAAGTTGAGTGCGGTCCACGGACCGCACTCGTCCCATGGAGGCTCTGCCTCTGTCCACATGGTTTACTGCATGATCAGGATCGAGTATCTAATGAGGAAGAATAAGCACTTGTATAAATGGAATGGTATATTAGTGTTTGAAAAAGTGAGCGTAGCTTTTGCATACAAAGTCCGTTTTCGGCCAATGACACCAACTTTTGGGGCAGGTCGACTAGAAGGATTGAACCACTCACTTTGTCACTACTAATATCGTATTTTTCTCAAATCATATTACGTTTTTCGGTTTCACGTCATTTCTTGGCTTTACACTTTCTAGTTTTGTGTTGTTTTCGACAATTATTGCCTGCCTAGTCCATTTGGAGTATGTAGTTAGATAGCCTATTTATTCACGTTTTCATTTATTGTTGGGTTCTTGATTTCTCTTAAACAAGAAAAAGTGATTTCTTTTCTTAAGTTAAATTCATATTTTGTGTGTTGCTTTGTGTGAAATTTGTCGAGTTCTTTTTTTTCTTTATCCAATTTTATTTTATAATCACACACACACACACTACTCCTTCCGTCCGCCACAAACATAAACCACTTTCAAATTGTAGTTGAAAAAGTATTAATTAATTCTGTTATTATAGAATATACTACTATCGAATTGTTATCAACAAAATAAAACAATTAGTTAAAGTGAAATAATTATTCGTAAATTAAAAGGTATAATATTAAGAAAATCTACTTAAATTTTACTTTTCTAACAACCCAACATCAATTGAGTTTTTCCTTAAAGTTTTATTTTAATTGAGTCATCACACGTTCTTATCTTCATTTATTGTCAAAATTATTGGATTTCTTCCTTCCCAAAAAAAAATAAATAAATAAAATAAAATGAAAATTATTGGAACTTCCATGCTTAGCATGTGCTGTGAATAAATGATCATATAATCTGCAAACGTATGTGTGGCTAGAATTTTATTATGTCTACCAGTAAATTAGTTGTTATATATATATATATATACACACACACACACACACATATATAGACACACATATACATGTGACATTTATCTAGACAATATCCACTAATTTTTTTCACCTACCCTCATGATGGTAGATTAAAGTCTACCCCCTCCAACATGGCATGTCTTGTGGCATGCCATGTAGGAGGGGATAGAATTTAATTTACCCCATGGAGTAGGTGAAAATAACTACAACATCCACCCTCTCCTCAACTCTTAAAACCCAATTTGGATAGATGTTATATGTACAAGTATGCATAATAATCAGCTTACTAGTAGGCATAATAAATTTCTCGGTATATGTAGTAGTATATATATTAACATTAATCCACCGGCCAAATCTCCGTGAACAGCTGTAGTATCGTCTCGTGTGGATTGATTTCGAATAAACTGCATTTTTCAAATTAAGCTACACGGTAATTCATATATTAAATTTATCTACTTAATCTGAGAAATAATTTCTACAGTACTATATATAATTAATTAATTAATTAATTAATTAATGATGCTTGGTTTGCGTTATCAATTGATTAATCATTGAATTATTAATTCAAGCCTTGTTTAGTTAATGGTTTAATCTAATTAATTTCCAACTTGTCGTCATAGTTCAACGTTCCACTCTCTTAGTATAAGCACGTTTATTTCGTTAATTGGTTACTTTAATGATCAAAACCAACCCCGGCTCCACTATATATATCTCAAATCTTTGGTGCTTTTTCTTGCAAGCATAAAAATCAAATCAATAGAGAAATAGATTTCTCAGCAAATTAACTAATGGCTAAATCTCAAGCTCAAGGCGCGGCCCTCTTTACCCTTTTCTTCTGCCTCCTCGTCTCTGCAATATTCAACGGTAGTAAAATTTTCAAGTTTCTCTTGTTGATGCATGTTTTTATGTTGATTATTATTTATTATTTCACAGCTTAAAGCATTTTTGTTCTATATCTGCATGAACAACTTCTCAAGTTTCTTTTCTTTAATTTGTTCAATGAAGAGGCTCACATGGCCGAAGCTCAAAGAACCTGCCGGAGAACCGGCGCATCGTTTGGATATTGCGACCCTGGCAATTGCGATTCCGACTGCAGAGAGTCGGGGGATCTGACAGGAGGTTGTGAAGGAACCGGGTCGAGTTCGAGATGTTTTTGCATATATTATTGCAATGGGGGAAATTCCAATTTATAGAGACCTCTATCGATCGAGTCATCATGTTCTTTCTACGAATAAGTGCAACTATCGCTCATTACCTAGCTTCATGCACTTTATGTTATAATGTGTACGCTTGCACACTCTAGTTAATTAATAATATTGAAATATTGTGTTTTCATATTTAATGTGTCATGTAGTTCGTTTTCATGTCATGGCACTTAAAATTTCACGCGTTACAACTTTTGAGAAATTTCTAATGCAATGTAGGCATGCTTTAACCTGATCTTAATGTCCACCGTTGCTGATGATAAAAGGGTTATTGCAAGATCTTTTATAAATAAATAATAATAGGGGCGTAGCTAGCACGCTAAGTAACCCCTAGCCGAACCGCAAGATCAAAAACTTATTTATATAAATACTAACTTTTCAAAAGATACACAAAGTTAGGTACATTACAAAAAAGTTTAATTACGCAAAATCTAATGTCAAGCTAAAAAATAAGTTGAACCGATGAGCATATAAAAATCTAAATCATAAGAAAGAGCAATCAAAATCATAAAAATTTATATGTTAGAGTGGCTAACATATAAATTTTACCCCAATTCTCCAACTGCATATGAAAGAGCAATCAAAACCAATATTAAATTTTCTGATCATTAGAATATTTGTGGTAGAGACAAATAGTTTAAGTTGAAATTAACATCCAACATTCAAGAAAAAAAATTGGAAGTCAATCAGAATTGAACCATTGGGATGCATATAAATTTAATTGAGCTTCCTGCAAGGCTGCCTCCCTAATTACCTCCCTAAATGACTCAAAACTCTGACACTCGTACCCGTCCTCCACACTGCCAGTGACCAGAACAAGAAAAAAATAGATGTTGAGAATTTGTTTCAACTTTCAAAAGATTTTCAAGTTCAGGCCATCAACTACAAGCATCATTAATTCAATCTTTAATCTTTAGTTGTGATACAATCACAGAAGCGCAGATTTTGTCAAAGCTCTTAACGATGCAGTTCACCCCAAGAAAGCCAATTCGGGATTTTAAATTGTCCAAAGATTTTAATTCAGACCTGCAATTAAATCAACGAACCACGAATTTGATAACACACCACAAGAATTAGGACACAATTCTTGATAAAGAGCATTAATCTCTTAATCAAACACAAGAAATTAGAAATGATAATTCAAATTCTCACAAATATCCCAAAGGGAATAAATGAGAGTTTTAATTTCAAAATTCAAAGTTGTCCTCTTATCTAATGAAAGTTATCCTTAAATAGTAAAAACAATAACCTAAAATATTAGGAAACATATAAAATTCGTAAAATAATAAAAACAATTAAAGAAAATCATAAAAATGCCAAAACTCTATAACGGTGCGAGCGCACTAGGGGCGCACTAGACAGGAGGGCGCCCACCCTAGTGGTTCTGCCAAAAAAATAACGTGTTGTGCGGCTGCATAAAAGGTCCATGCAGCCGCATGGTGCCGCGTTCTGCTGCCAGCTCGTGTTCCAACGTGCATAACTTTTAGTAGGAAACTCGGAATTAAGATCCGAAAGTTGCGTTGGACTCCTGACTCGATAGGATTTCTTATTGCATACTTTACTCCCATAAAAATCATATTCATTATAGTTTTGTGGCCTGAAGTATCTTGAGCTACGCAGTTTTGGTTCTTCAAACATTCGACTTGAACACTTCTTCACATAATTCAAGCCTTGAACTCCCGCTTTGACTGTAACCTTGTCACATTTAGGCCTCTATTGCCATGGTTTAACTTGGGTACACTTTTCAACATTTGGTATTGGAGCCACCACATATCGATTCACATCAAGTTGTTTAGAATTAGAAATTACCTTAAAAGTTCAAACTTCAAGTCTTCAAAGAATCTAGATTCTGAAATAAGAAAGCTGGTATCGAAGTGGAACTCACTGGCAGTCGACTAAAGGGAGTTATCGCCGGCGACAAGTAATGGAGGAACTAGAAGTTGATGGGTCGATGGCTGCTAGAAGGTTAGGGATTCAGTTTTCAGACGTGAAAAGTGGGGGAGTACAGAAACTAACAATTACAAGCAAATTGGGAATTTTGATTCAATTGGGTCGGGTAGAAAGCGTTTTGGGCTACTTTCCTCCTAGCCTAATGTCTTTAGCCCTTGCCCAGTTTAGTTTACCCCTAGCCCAAACATAATGAAAACTTTTTTTGTTTTTTTAATTTTCTTGGGCCAGGCCCAGAATTGGGCTATGCCCTGGATCAAGGTGGCATTCCCTTGGATCCAACCTAGTATTTAGAGGAAATTACCCAGAAACTTACTTTCATTTTTACAAATTGAAAACTCAGGTGTGTTTTTTTAGAAAAAATTTATTTTGCTCACGCATGCATGTTATTATGTATTCTAGCAATATATGATGTATATTTAGGCTACAAGTCGAGATGTTTGTAGTTTAGATACTTAACACATGTGCACGCATGCATAATAAAATAAAATTATTGGTGTTTTTTAATATTTAAAAAATCAGGTTTTTAATTTTACTCTTATCAATTGCAAGATGTGATAAATTATTATTTTTATTTTTACAATAATAATGATTTTTGTATTTTCCTTTTTTGACCAACGATTTTTTGATATTTAAAAAATCAGGTTTTTAATTTTACTCTTATCAATTGCAAGATGTGATAAATTATTATTTTTATTTTTACAATAATAATGATTTTTATTTTCCTTTTTTGACCAACTATAATAATTTACCTTATAAATCATGTGGATAAATATGTTACCATATTCTTTTTTTTTTTTTATTACAAAGGGGATAAAGGGGAAGGGGGACTCTGGGAGAATTCGAACCCGGATAAAGCCCGGTAAGGGGTAAGCCCTTTTCCACTTAGGCTACTCCTTGATCCCTAACATGTTACCATATTCAATAAGCAAAGTTTTATGATAATTTCAACAACGCAAAATGTTCACTTGAATGGTGCACGTTGTTAATGTGGATAAAGATAATACTATTTATAATGTATGCTCAAATCACAAGAATGACAAAGAGATAGATAAATAGTACTAAACAAAAAAATATCTCGAAAATAAAAGTTTTTACAAATATAAAGAATGTGAAGAACACAACAATTATATTACAACATCACTTTTTCTGAAAGCTTTGTTTCGTATTGGATTACCATGACAATCGTGCACTGCATGCCATGGACATGCATTTAGTGGTGGAAGATCAATATCAATGATATTACATTTAATCACAATTTCATATTTGAATACTTCTGCTAACATTATGAGAATTCATTATTCTCATTCCACCTTTCTAATGTAGGAGAAATAATTTAACCAGCCTTGTATCCATCTGAAAATTTTAAAAAAATATATGGAAGTTAGTAAATATGAAAATATATATTCATGAGATAAGAAATATATTCTCTAGTTATTAATAAGCAAGATGAGAAATATGAATTAAAGCATACCCATATTAATATTTTGACTAGAAGAAAAAATAGAACAAGAATTATACATTGCAATAGATTGGCATCGAATCTAAAAGTTTACATGTTAAACATAGAATCAAAAATCTCATTGGAAAACATTTATAGCTATAATAAACATTCATGTTCAGAGTTTCAAATTTACATATGGTCGATTGAAGAATAATTCCATGAGTCCTATTCTTAATTGTAGAAAATCATATTCCATCAACATAAAACCAACAATATCAATCTCTTTAGAGCTGAAATATGTCGTCAAAAATGAAATCACAAGAATGGTCAAACAAATTATGCATAATACAAAAATATAGCGATTTACAAAAAGAAGGAAAAAAAATGGGAAAATTGCCCAGTGTGACCATATTAGTTGTTTACACCCTTGATCAAATGTTTGATTCCTCTACCCTGCAATCCCCTTGTAATATGTAATTAAAAAAAAATATGCAATCCCCTTATAACGTCCCCAAAAAAACGGAAAATTATGCATCAAAGTATTTAACACTATATATGACATCTAGTTTGCACCTGAAAAGCAGTTGTGATAATATCTTCTTCTAATTTGATGTAGATACATGCATCTACATTGTACCTTTTATGGAGTTCTATTTCTTGTGATTTTAGACTTTTCTCTAACGCAATTTTGTGATATGGAGAGAGGCTATTTAATCAAAAATGAGATTCTATAAATATTTTTTGGTTAGACTATATATCCATTAGAATCTAATATAATATTTATTGTTTCCATATATACATGAGTGTGTGTATATATATAAAGTTACGGGTTTGGGGTAATTATTGCATATAAAAACCTGATTTTGTATATTGTAGATTTTGCACCTGATTTTTGAATATTGGTAGTTTAACATTTTTGAATATATGATAAATTTTACCCACCAAAAGTGACTAAAATCAAGTGATAGAGTCGAGGAATGAACTACTTTTTATAAATAATTCATCCTACAACTAGCTTACAATAAACGGTTATAACATAATAAAAGTCATTTGCAATTATATTCTAACAAAAGTTTTAGATTAAAAATTAATTTCAATATGAACTTTTCGTTACTAAAAAATGACGTGAGTATAATTTGCATAATAAGTTATATATGTCCTATGTATGTCAATCTTATAATTATCTGAAAGAGCCTAAAAACATTACTTCCACAGCTCCACTATTTGTTTTTGCTTTGAAAAAAAAAAGGAATAAATTAAAGATGAATATTTATAAATTCTAAGGAGAAATGCAAATGAGTTATTTAAAAAAATCTCAAGTACTCTTAGACAATAAACAACTCACATGTATGTTAAAAGGAGCCCCAATTTATTTAACAATAATTGAACCCTTTAAATACATGTCAGTTCTTGATTTACTCACATATGGTAGAATAGGTACTTTTAGAGTACAAAAATTTAGTCAAACATGATAAAAGGATAAAAAGAATTTTATGTTATTATGAATAGAATAATATTATTGTAACCGTGATTGCTTGTTGCGGTGTGACTACGGAATCGTAAATTTCTAAAATTTTCAAATTCAACGATAAAATCATATTGTTTTATTATATAAGAATCGTAAAATTATAGAATCATAAAATCCAAAACGCGATTTTACAACCGTTGAATTCCTTTGTTTAAGTTATATTCTAATACATTTTTCAAATAATCAATTCGTCCTCAATTTTCCTGCTATAACTAATTATTTATTCTGCTCGCGCAAATGCTCCTCTCTCTCTCTCTCTCTCTCTCTCTCTCTCTCTCTATATATATATATATGTATGTGTGTGTCCTTCACTTGTTTGATTTCTCACAAATTGCTAAAAGTTGGCGGCAAACAAATAATGGCTAAATCACGAGTTTTCCCTTGTGCAACTCTTTTTCCCATTTTATTCTGCTTCCTTGTTATCACCTCCCATGGTAATTATTTAATTATTACAAGTTGTTAATTTATTATTTCCTTTTGCAGTTTTGCATTTGTATTGATAATTATTTACTAGGTTAATTACACCTAATGTCTCCAACCTTTTAAGTAATTATAAATCACGTCTCTAATCTTTAATTTTTCTTCTGTGGGTCCTCAACCTTTTAAAAAATCTCAAGGTTAGTCCCTAGCGGAAATTGTCAATTTTGTCCGATAAAGCTAGGGGCATTTTTGGTAAAATATAAAAAATAAATATTTTAATTTTAAAAAATAAAAAAAGAAAAAAGGAGAGGAAGACTCCTCGCCGATGTTTGTTTGCACCAACTTAAAACCCCGTTGGGAGCTGTCTGCTAGAACACCGTATGTACACTCCAATGCCTCTTGTTGCCACCTAATACTGGAGGAACTTGTGAATCTGGCCACTGCTATTGCATTAGCCACTCTTGCCCCTGACCAAACCATCGATCGATCGCTATAAGTGAGCTTGATTGTGTTTCTTATACAGATAAAAGTAATCTCCCTTCTCCCATTTTGCTGTCGGAAATGACTGCCATTTTCGGCCGTAAAATCCCTCCCCCCTTTTTTGTCCGCCAGAAATGGCAGCATTACTGCGACTATTTCCGATAGCTTTGGGAGAGAAGGGGAGGTTGGGGTGGGTGGCTGTTTTCTTTTTATTTTTTTATTATTTTAAATATTTTATTTTTAAAATTAAAAAATTTAAGGTATAACGGTCTTATCGTGTGAATTTATGAAATGTTGGGGACACAGAAGAGTGAAAAAAAAGTTGAGAACCCAATCAATTCTTCTTAACTCAAAGCTTGAGGATCTTTTGTGAAATTAATCCTTATAGATATGGTGTTACCTACAAACTAATGGATTTTATTGCATTCGATTTATTATTATTATTTTTTTTTTTTTTATGACTGCGATACGTTTCAGGTATCGAATAAAGGTATTAATTAATTAATGGACTCTTTTTCTATTTATCTTTGTTCATTATTTCTCTTTCTTCTTTTACTTTTTTTTTTAAGAAAAATAAAAAATAAATAAAAACCTAGTTAACTATTGATGCTTTTCATCAACAAATTGAGGGTGTCACCTTTAATGAATTTCACTGTTAATCCTGTAATTTGATTGGCAACTCTGTCACCCTTGATATATATACTTTAACAATACACTACAATTACAATATATATTTAGGGAATGTAGCCAAACATTATATTAAATCAACACCCTTCATGTAATATTTGTTTACATTTAGATTATTATTATTATTATTATTATTATTATTATTATTATTACCACCACCACCACCACCACCACGTAAAAAATTTCCTAGGTCTTGAACTGTAAATCCTTCTTTTCTTTTTAATTCTTTCTTGCATTTTATAAATTTATTTCTCTACTAAAAATTATTTTGATCTAACTAATGAATTCTACTTAATTCTTATCTAACTTTAGAAATTATATTTTTGCATTTTTTATATAATAATATTACATATATTGCTTTAAAATAATATTTAAACATATATGTCTACATGTTGATGTAGTGCATAGTAATCACTTCGCTAAAGCCTAAATAGCAATCCAAAAAAATAAAAATAAAAATAAAAATAAAAATTCAAAACTTGTATAAAATAAAAGAACATTAAAACTATAATCTTATATTCCCAAATTCCCAATGGTATCGTGCTAATGTCTAATGTCTTATTGTAATATTTTGGTGATCAGAACAACCCTATATTATATATACATATATATATATATATTCCGCACCATTTTATTGAATTTCTCTCAAAACACAACAAGTTCAGTTTGGAGCGTGAAAATGGCCAAATCACAAGTACTTTCCAATACAATTTTCTTTGGCTTGCTCTTCTACTTCCTCCAGTGGTAAAACTTCTCCATTAGAATTTAGACGTTTCTTTTACGCTTGATGGATATTATCATTAAGAAAAATTCTAGGGAGACATGAAAATGGGACATTATTAGGTGATATTCTTATGTGGCACACTTGTATTGGATGATGAAAAAGTAGCCATGTAATCATCACCTAATGAATATGTGCTATATGAGAATGTCACATAATAATGTCCCATTTTCATATCCCTTAGAATTGCTCTATTATTAATATCCGTACGTCACGAGTGTGGCAGTGGAGTCATTATTTAATTTGTTGCTTTGACTGGAGAAGAAGTAAAAGAGGATCAAAATGGCTTTTCCTTTTTTTGGGGGGGGGGGGGGGGGGGGGGGGGGGGGGGGGGGGGGGGGGGGGGGGGGGGGGGGGGGGGGGGGGGGGGGGGGGGGGGGGGGGGGGGG
>CAVNYN010139199.1:15481-26024 GCA_963692815.1 Nyctanthes arbor-tristis
CATTTTCATATCCCTTAGAATTGCTCTATTATTAATATCCGTACGTCACGAGTGTGGCAGTGGAGTCATTATTTAATTTGTTGCTTTGACTGGAGAAGAAGTAAAAGAGGATCAAAATGGCTTTTCCTTTTTTTCTCCCCCCCCCCCCTTTTTTCCAAAGATGTTAAAGTTGTCATTTCTGTGATATTGAAAGGTAATATTGGCATTGAAGTGATTCACTATTTGCTTAGAAGCTAGAACCATGCAACTATGCAAGACAATGAATAATATTCTGATGAAGTAACTCGCCTTTCATTCTATTTTGAAAATGAAACATATCTTATAGTATATGAGAATGAGTAGATGCGATTTGTTTGATAAAAGTTCTATTTTGACGCTGATGACGAGACATTGGTAATTCCAAGTGTTTGTATTGACAAATTTCAGGGTAGTATAGAATTGTTAATCATATAATTCAATCACCAACTCAATCGGCCACTCAGCTTGTTAATATATAGTATTATTTTAAAATGCATTTCTTTGTAGTAGACGTGGATATGGTGAAATATGTAGGTGTACTGGTTTGACTAATTTCTGTTTTAAAATAGCAATAGTCGCTTCGAGATCAAATTTGATTGTTGGAAATTGGCCACAATATTACATGCCTGACTGGAAATTGGCACAGTAAAAAACAATTGCACATTGACTACTTGCAAAACCTCAACCATTTATCTTTTGCTAGAAGCAAATAATCCGTGACCAAGGAGACAAAAGGTTGCTACTGCTGACTACTAATTGTATATATAACAATATAAGCTATATGTAATTTACATTGAAATTCCTACAATACTACCCAGATAAAACTAGCCACCTACGCGACCTACCTAGATGTGCCGTTCGAACTCTGGGGCCTTCGTGTTATCATATTGTTGGACCAATTCAGTATATCCTTCGGCTGAACCGACGCAAAACTGTGTCAATGAACTCACTGCAACTGACATTCCGGCACATAGCACTCTAATGGCCACTTCAGCCATTTTCTCTGCAGCCATCACTTCATCTTCAAGTTGTCCAGCTTCAACAATCTCCATACCCCCAACAGAGTCACCTCCATATCTTTTTGAACCTCCAAAATCTTTGCGAGAATCTTCTCTAAGTTGCTGTGCATATAGAGAACCGACACCTGCTGCAAAAAAGTCAAATCCTTCAAGCACTGGGGCCTCGCGGATGGTGTCAAGAAACCTAGACCATTGGATGCAAATATTGAATATTGGTGGGGCACCCAAGGATCGACAAGGAGAGAGTGGTGATTTTGATGTGTCTGCATCTGAACGAACACAACGCAAGAGCCAACCTGTCAAAGCCTGCACATAGGTTCTTAGAGAAACAATCCATGACTGGAAGCAGGCTCTCCAATTCCTGAGCTCTGTCTCAAGATTGGCAGCTGCACGGGCTAGCCGATGTGGAAATGAAGGTGATGCTATGGTGTATTTCTTAGCTTCTGATAGTCTTGAAGGCATGCCAGCCAGCAAGATCTTAGCTTCATCTAGAGTTCGTTTTTGCAATTGATGGCCTTCTGCCATTGCATTCCACATCCTAGACAACCTGTGTGACTAAGCATTTAGAGAGCCTAGTTTTTACTGCAAAGAAGTATTGATCTTGTGTCGTAGGTAAACTTTAATAGCATTCAGCAGAGTATTGGGAGCAAACAAAGAGCATTAAGTGCTTGCCTTTCTTTTTTAAATGTCATTATAACCTTTAAAATAAATTTGGAAAGAAGGGTTAGGAAAAAGAAAAGCATATTTGTTCTGGAAAATGAGATGAAACAATATATGAAGGATGGACTAATTAAACTGCTAAAACTTTTGCCAAAACAATCCTATAAAACTTTAGCATCTCGAACATACCCTTGCACTAATTCCAAAAGCTGAGGCTGCAGTTCTTCATCCCTTAAAGTTTCAATCCTCTTTGAGACTGCTTCAACTGAGTGTATTGATACTTTCATCTGAGTTTGCAAATCTCTGATGGCTGTTCTGGTTTTATCTAAAGACGAAGGATCTAATCCTTTCACATCTTGACTCTTCAGTTGTTTACACTTCTTCTCGTATGCTATCCGAATGCGTTCCCCAGCCTGCTTAGCAACAAAGATAGTAAGTGAATCAAAAATACAAAGAATCGAAGTTCAAATGGTTGGCAAAAGTTTTAAATATTGCCTCAAAATGGAGGATGGGATTTTGTCCCTTGAGTTGAGAATTTGATTATACTAAAAAGCAGAACTGGTTAACTGCCGACATTTAGGCAGATTATGCCGCATGGCAGAATCCTACCTATATGCTGCCCATTTGGTGTAGGTGATACTGAAGCATTAATTTTTGAAAATTATACTTCTCAAATGTTAGGACAAATTAATACTTCTCACAATCTTCCTGCTCTGAAAGATATATATGCTGACAAGTATCCAAGGATATCTGTTATTTATCTGGAATCTGCTGTTAGATGGCAGAATAGGAATACTCTGGTTTCCTTGAAAATGTAATTTTCTCACATGCAGGTAAACAATTCAATAATTTACATATTTACTGACATCTCACTATATGCATGTCTATTGTTCATCTATTCTTATTTTGAAGAAGGATTATCACTGGTTGAAGTGGCATACCCGAACTTCTTGGTAAAGTTTTTTCTCCCAAGCATATAACCTGTCCAGTGTTGACTGGTGACTCCCTGAACACATGCAGGGCTCCTCAGATAAGTCACTACTACTTTCATAACCATCATCCCTTGGAGTTGAAGATTTGACTAAAAACCTTGAAGAGGATGATCGAGATGAAGCCGACCGAAACAAAGCCACTGGATTAATCATTTTTGCTGCTACAGAAACGAATTTTTGACTAAATTATTATACACATCTAAAAGTATTAAGCATGTACTTATGTCACTCTGTAAAAGAATAATGAGTCCCGCTATCAAGCCACACACGGTGAAACAAACCATGACACAAGGGATGCACAATGATGACATTTATACCCCTCTTGTTTCCCCAAATACAAGTTAAATTATGCACAGTGACATTTACAAGGAGCTATGCTCCCTTAAATGTGTCACCTTTTGTGTCAAGGCTCATGGTTGTTTAGCATTTTCCAAGAATAACATTATAAGCTTTGACAGGACTAAGAAATGAACATCCGAACAGGAACATTAGATAAACTCACTCTTGATGACACTAGAGCTCAGAAAATATGGTATGTTTTTTCCTTTTCCTCTCACCATGTCTAGATTTGAGAAACGCTTGAAGCCACAAAAAAAGAAACAAAGCTCCTAGAGTAGCATAATGTGCACCTTATCTAAAGTAATATCCTTATCTTCAAAGTTCTTTCCACTACAAAGTCATTACTCATTAGCACTAAGATTTTCCCATCTTTCTCCAGAGACATATAAGGCTGGAAATTCTTTGATAATACAAATAATGTCGGATTTAGAGATTAGGGGATGTTCGATCCTCATTTTCTTTTCCATATTATAATTTTACCTACCATTGATTTGATAATTACTTAATTACAACCACACATTTCAAATGCTAAATCTTCACTGCTCATTTCATCTCATTGTAATTTTGCGTTATAATTCAGTATTAATGAGGATCAAACACCCACTTAAACCATATACGCGTCATTTTGTAACTTCAAATAACAGAACACATTTACCATTGAATTGAATGTTATAAAAGCATACTTAGGACTACATGCATCTTTATGCTGGCAATAGATAGCATCTACTTCTAGAGGAAATGTGAGTAGTAGACTTTTTGGGTGAAAACATGATGTTGAATGCCCTGATATAAAAAATATATGTTTGTCTCGCGAATGCTAACATTTTCATTGCCTTCAGAATTCATAGAAGATTGTCCAGAACCTGTTAATTTTTCAGGAACTGAACTTTTTGTAATTATGAATGGATGAAAAAAGGAATAAACAATGACAAAAGCTATAACACAAAGTGCACATTGTCATCATTCAAGCAAACTGATCAATACTGCTATCAAACCTGTCAGATCATTTGATGTCGTTAAGTATTGAGCCATTCTAGCCTCCAACATGGATGAAACCTCACTAGCTGATTTACACACCATTGTGAAGTGATCTTCAAGATCCTTAATAACTTCTGCCATGCTAGTTGGCCTTCGATTTACATAAACAGTAAACCCTGGGGGTTCCAGCTTTGGTTCACGATCAGCTACTACAGCTTCTTTTTTGTTGCCTTGAACTATGTTTTGATTTTTTGCTACTTCTATTTGTTGATGTTCTTTGGGCTGTAATCCTTGGGTGTGCTGCTTTGTTTCACTTCCACTATCTGTTTCATCTTCATCCTCACTGTCGTCACTCTCATCAACATCTTCCACGATAACTTCATCTCTGTCAAATTCCACATCAAGATTATGATCCCTTTCATCTGTCCTATTTTTTCGATCATCCACTTCTTCGTGTTCAGAAATTTCTTCTAATTCAGGTATGCCTTCTTCTTCTCTAACTTGTCTTAGCTCATCATTATCATCATCCAGATATGCCTGATCAAGAGTACTCCTGGTGGGATAACCGTAGTAATCTAATGAGGAAAAGGGATTCCAAAGGAAATCCCATTGAGATGTTTGAGGTGAGGGTGGAGGATAATTGGGTCTGTTATTCGGGGAGTAATGGAAGAATGAGGAAGAGTTCATGGGAGAGGACTGCATCGCGAAAATGCTATCCATTCCAAAATGATGCACTGGGGAGTAAGCCTCAATTCGGACAGTTTCTGATGATTGAGGTGGCCTTTCCTCAACAGCCACAGAAGGATTTCCACTGGATCTAAGGTAATTTATTTTATAAGTCGAGTCAGGCTTAGATTTGATTGGTTCTACAGTGAAAGATGTTGGTGATATGGAGATGAAACCCTGGCTCTTATTTTTTATGGCCGGTGTAGCAAAGGAATCTAACAAGAACTCACGAGGCTCATCTCCATCAATATATTCTCGAAGCGCAGCAGAAACTCGCTTCATGGATTGGATATAAGCAAAATGCCCTGAGGCAAATTTTATCCTGTATTCAACTGCTTGTTTAATGAATTTCTTCCGATCCTTACAGAGCCGGACGGCCTCTTCATCGTCCAACTTTGATGTAGAACATCCCATTTCTTCACCTCTCTTTCTTTACTATTTTGACTTCATCGACGCTTTCATATTAGAATCAAAATGGAGATCAAAGAGTAATCTCGTGAGCCCACCATATGCATTGGAAAATTCTGTGGCTACCAAGACAAAAGAATAAGTATAAGATTTCTATTTCTCCAGGAAAATTACTACAATTGCAGACAACAAGAAGAAAACAAGAGATGAATGAGACTATTCAGTAGAATTAATGAAACTGTGGACTGACATAGACATGGAGAAAATTAGTAGGAAGTACCCATGAAAATTCTTAACTCTGATTCCAAGTGGGGGGAAGACTTGAGAACCTAACTTTTATCATGCACTTCGGCTTCTCAACTCAAACCTTAGAACAATCTCCATCATGGTATGCAAAAAAAAATTCAAATAAGAAATAGATATACACGGAAATTCTTGCACCGATAACTAGTAAAACACTTCCCCCAGCACTTTCCCTAAAGCGTGATAAAAATGGAAAATTGTATTTGGTAATGGTCACTACCTTGATAGAAGGTAACAAAAGAAAAAGTGAAAGACAAGTGGTTGATTAGAGAGTGATACCTGAATGTAGAACGCAAATATAATTATAAATATGATAACAGTCTTGAGAAGAAAGGTACTAAAAGAATATAGCGAATACGGTAAAGCTCTAAAGCGATCCTGGAAAAGATATCATTCTGCCTCATTGCATAAATAAATCAGCCATTGTTGTTGGAACCAAGAAAAAGTTGTCAATCAAACGTATTGCGAGGAGACAATCGAGAAGTTTAACACGGAAACTTTTTGTAAAATAGCACCCGACTGGAAAATTTGATGAAAACATAATATCTCACACCACCCACTCCAATACAAATGCACACCAGCAAATAGCATCATATTACCGATAAATTTGGGGTCGACCACGTGAATTCTTGTTCCCTATTCTTTTTCTCCACCGCACACAAAGACAAAACAAAACGAAAAGAGGAAAGGAGTCTGCTTTAAAAGTAAATTTTATGATTAATACTACTTATGAAGCTTCTGTGGTTAACAAAGGCTAATTACAGAAATTGCAAAAAATTAAATATCAAAAGACGAAAGGAGACTCAAGATTGAGCTACTGTTTCAGACAAAAACTATTGAAAGAACCTAAAGGAGAAATATGACAAAGAAAAATAATTCAAAGTAGGAAAACCCATTACAAACGGAGTTTCCATGCAATTCAGCTACAAGCAAGCAATTCTTTAAATCCCACAAAATTTTCCCCTAATGAAGAAAAACCCATACCATTTCACAGCTCAATTCAAGAAATTTAAGCACAAAACATCCGCATTCAGGAAAAATTTGAAAGCACCAAAACCATTCTACAAACAAAAATTAAACCTGTTTCGAAACACATGTTTCATGATCCTCTTGAGCCCAGCACACCTTTCTAACAAAAAAACGAAGTATGGAAACCGATTGTCCTAAACATGACTCGAATGAAGTAGCATTATTTCTACCTGAACGGCGGAAGTTGTTTTTGCTTGATCACACCTGGGGTGTTAATGCGTGAGAGAGAGAGAGAGAGAGCAACGGTCAATTTTTCTTTCTTTTCTTTTTTTTTTTTTAATTTAAAGTGAAACCGAAATGTGAAAAAAGCAAAATAAAGTTGTGGCCGAGAAACTAAAGGAAAGAATACCTCGAAGGAACATTGCCCTTATACTTCATGAAAATTTCAGATATACCCATCTTGTGAGAAGTGCTTATGATACTTTTTATTTGTCATGGACTCATTATGAGTTATGACCCTAAAATATTTGCATGATATTTATTGCTTTATGCTGCCTATTATATTCTTATGATTTGTTATAATATGGGGACAATCATTTAGATATAGGATTTGATGTACTTTAAAATACCAAATTTATTGTGAGAGGTTTGCACTATTACAATTAAGATATTATTATATTTATACTTTAGAGTGTCATGTTTAAAAGTTTTAAATTTAAGTACATCAAAACTTTTTAATATTTTTACCAAAAAAAAAAGTGGGGGGAGACCCTCATGTGCTACCATTTCCTGCAGCACAGGGGGGGACTCTCTTCCATTTTTTGGCCGGAAATGGCAGCTAAAAGGGGGGGACTCTCCCCCATTTTTCTATTAGAATTGGCAGTCAGAAATGGCAGCCAAAAGAAGGACTCTCCCTCCTTCTTTGGTCAGAAATGGCAGCACTTTGCTGTTATTTTCGGCAGTCGAATGGTTGCTGGAAATGGCAGCAAAGTGCTACCGTTTTTGGCAACACATAGGGTCTCCCCCCTCTTTTTTTTTTGTAAAAACATTAAAATATTCAATTTTTAGTTATTCTACGATAATACCCCTGACCTTAACGGTGGAAATGGATGGAAAACGTTAGAGGGACCTTAGTTGTAACACTATTGAAAGATTAGGGTCTCCACAATGAAAATTAAAAGTTGGGAACGTAATCTCAATAAATCTGAAAGGTTAGGGACGCTAGCTGTAAATTACTCTCCCACAAAAGAAGCCCACAATGCCTCGGTAATATGTAATCCTGAATTTGCCCCTTATTCACGTTTGAAATATCGACAATGCCCTCAGTGACATTGATTTTTTTTTTTTTTTTGGTGAAAGTGTGGGTGACATTGATTTGCAGCTGCTTTTAATAAATTAAATTATTTATTACAATATTACTTTTTATATTTTTTTAATATATTACAAAGAAGATTGTAAGGGTAGAGAATCGAATATTTAAACAAAAGTTTAAAAATCTAAATAAAATCTCATCAGACCACTGGGTCTTGGCCATTACTTTCTATATTTATATATAAGCCAGTTGCAATTATTACAAAATAGAAATTTCCAAAATGTTTAGTGAATTCACTAGCTTTAGAATTAGGCTAATTATATTGCCACTACACTTTTTTTTCGTGGCACCACATTATATCTACACCACACAGATAAAATAAAATCTATATATACACCACTAAAAATTTACTTAATAGCCCCGAATCTCACCAATTAATTAATTGTAATTAAAAGGAAACAGGAAAACAGACATCACTAAACCACATCGCTGAATTGCTTTGGAAGAGAACAATTATCTCCCTGATAGTCCATAGTACCAGAATTATTTTATCCTTCTCCTACCTTTAACCCATCTTTTTTACAGTAACTGATCAGTATGTGTTTTATGCCCATGAATGTATTTATTGTAGTTAAAAAGTGGGTATATCCCTTTTAAAAAAAAAAAAGGATTTCTCAGTGGTTCCAGTGCAGCTGTGCAGGTACCGGTGCCGTTTGCGAATAGATTTACATAGAACCTACAATGCTCTACATACTGCAAGTTGCATCGAATTGAATTGGTATGGACCGTATGGTAGTATGATAATCATCATAATTATATCTCTTTGCTTGGCTAGTTTCTCAAGTGTAGTCTATGCCGGCTTAACTGTGAAGTCGGAGATGGCTTCGGCCCTGAACATGAACTCGGCTTGGAAGATTGTAGTGTCTGGCGACTATAGATAGAAATTTTAAAAAAGAAGAAAAAATGAAAAGGGGGTATTCTGGTCATTTTATTTGTGTCTATTTTAGTATATAAAAAATTATTTTAAAATGTGGTGTCATAATCAGTTTTTGTAGTGGTAATATAACCACTAAGCCAGTTGCAATTATTACAAAATAGAAATTTCCAAAATGTTTAGTGAATTCACTAGCTTTAGAATTATTACAACCGATTAGACACGTGACAATATATGCGCTTTTGGTGCTTGTATAGAAATTTTTAAGTTAGTTCCGTGTGTTCAATTTGTACAACTAATGGTAAACGTAATATTTTTTGTATTCAAAACAATATTTATGAGTGAATTCTAGATATACTCATTCAAAAATTTTAAATTGTTAGAAATTGACAGCACTAGTAGTTTATTTAAAATTTTATGTTTGTTACGCTTCTTACAAAATATTTTCAGTTTTCAATAAGTGTACTGCATAGGTGATAAATAAATGAAGATAAAACTTAAGTCCACATAATGCTTATATTATTATAGAGGAATTGCATATATTGAGTATCCAAGGATGATGTCCTAGAAATTTATTTACTTTATGTATTTTTCTTTGAATTTTATTTTCGATATTTTCAAAAACTAATTACTATGACATTACTCCCCACATCCCATGAAAATAGTCCACTATTCGTTATTAATCCGTCTCAAATTATAGTCTATTTCCTTTAGTTATTTTTTTTTTTGTTTTCTAAATAACTCATATTTAATGTGCATTGTTATCAGTAAATAAAAACTATTAAAATATAATAGTAATAATTAAATTAAAGGGCAGATAAGGAGAAACATTCTTAAATTTCACTTTTTCAAGAATATTATAAAAAATAGATAGAGGACTATTTTCACGAGATAGGGGGAGTATAATTTTGTTTTTCATAACTTCTTATTTTTCTTCATTTTGGATTTTGTGCTTCTTTAGAAATAAAAATATTTAGAATTTTGAAAATAAAAGATGATTGCACAAACGCTCAAATATTGTAATCTAGAGAGGACCCTCAAGTTCACTTGTCTAATTTTTATTGATCGAAAGTAATGAGTAGACGGTAATTTTTCTGATGATCCAAATGACACAGCAACACGAGTAAAGAGTGAAATTGGTCACAAATGGATAGCGCCAATTATTTCCAAGAGAATTCTATAAATTCCAATTCTACTCCAATGTAGTCCTCTAGCTTTCAAAAGTTGACACGGAATCCAACAAAAATGTTATGAAAAAGAATTGGATTCTACTATATTATAGAACCAAAAAAATGACACGCACAAAAATACATGACTTTGTTGTGCAAATTCGGGTTAATAGAATAAAAGATCAATTGGCATGTCATGGGGAGCCAATTTTGAATTGAAGGCGATGGTATGAAAGTGGATGGGGGAGGGGGGAGAATAGAGATAGGGTTTTGATGGTTCGATTATTTTCAACTTTTATGTGTATACTTTTTATCTTTTATTTTACTTAAAAAGGTATCGACGCTCTTCCGATCTAACTTATCTATGAATATTTATATCGCTAAAATGCATATTTTTATTGTGCTTTAAAATAAAAACTGTGGAACTAATATTTTCCATTTGGAAAGGCTCTTTTCACTATCACTGTTTCAAATATAAGGGGGTGGTGTGATATAATCAAAGGTTAAATACTCGATTGTAAAAGAGTTCAAAGATTAGGACCTAACTAATTGCAGCCAGCTCCCACCATTCAGGGTACCTCCAATTCTTGTTTTCACGTTACAGTTTTCCCCATTTTTCCCTTTTTTTCCCTTTTCTTTTTGTTGCATACAAGGTGATATAGGAGAGAGTAAATGTGGTTTGAACCCCGATCTAAACGTGAGTATGTAATCACTAC
>CAVNYN010139284.1:1046-17369 GCA_963692815.1 Nyctanthes arbor-tristis
CAATTTGTCCAATCCTTTAAATATTCTCCCGTTTACGTCGCTAAACGATGGATTCATATTCACTGTTATAAACTAAGGGGCAAAATTGGTATATGGCATGAAAAAACCCATTTCTTCCCTTTGAAAAGGATGATTATACTGACACTACACTTTTTACTAAGCACACCAAGTTTTATTTACTTTAAATGCCTCTAATCTTTACTGTGTTCAAAACTTTTCTAATGCCTTTTTCCCCTTTAATCTCCAATTAATTACCACGTGTTATTTTTTATAATATATTTTCTACATAAAACTTCATTGTAAAAGAGCTCTAATATTTTAAAACGAGAAAAATAATTATAATGGAAATCAAATGCTAGTGCATATATTCTCATTAAATTAAAGTAGATTTATAAAATTTTTTAGCTAGAAAAGTTGTTAAGGGAATAATTGTTTATTCATAGAAAATTGAGTTAAAAATGCAATGAAAATAAAAAACCATGATACAAATATAATAAAAATATAGTCTAAGAATATTTAGTACAAATAGGATGTTGTGTGATTAGTAATAAAAAGTGTAATGTGAATATAGTTTCCGTCTAAAAATTATGAGCATTCCATCAATAATAATTAGCCATAACTTACACATATATCCCAAAATATATTTTTTTTAAAATAGATCAACGACATCTTGCGTGCAATATGCAAATCAACATCATCTTGCATTTTTTAGTTAAAAAATGCATCTAAACCTCATCTTAAGAGAATTAAATATTTTGATTAATAGGCAAATTTACTATCTTGATCTAGGATAATTAATAATTTAGAAGGCGAATAATATAATTATTTTAGATTGACACTCGATGGCACGTAGACATATATTGCAATAGAATTACATATTTATTAATTTTGCGGATTGCATGCGAGATGCTGTTGATTAAAAAAATGGTTTTAGAGACAATATGTGTAAATGATGGTTAATCATTATAGAGGGAAAAGGGCATCGTTTTTAGAGGAAAGTAGAAACCGGAATTTTATGCCTTACACCAAATTTGTTCCTTAGTTTAACAGTGAATATGACAGAATCTTTCGTTAGGGACATGACGAGACTCGGGAAAATATATGAAAGATTGAGAATAAATCAGGGGGACAAAATAAGAATGAGGAAAAAATTGCATCAAAATTGAAAAAAAAAAAAAAAATTGGCACGTATAATCACACCGATTGAATCAAATGTTTCCCATAATAATGGCAAAATAATAAGTAGTACTTGGGGAAATTACCATCATGAGGCTTCTGATAATGCCATCATTGTAATACTCAGGTTCCTTCTCCTGTAGCGTCAACATCACTTCAATCATCGTTTTCTTCTTCCCTCCCGTCTCCGAATCTCCGCCTGATCTCTTCCTACGTTGTTCAACCAGCTCCTGCAAAAACACCTCCCTTTTCTTCTGCAACACCACCAGTTGCTTCTCCACCCTATTGACTCCCAGCTTCCGCAAAACCGGCAAATAATCCCCGATATGCGACGAACCCAGCCGGAAAGTATCGTACATGATTTCCCAAAACCTCTTCGCCTCCTCAATTTCCTGCACATTCTCCCCAAAATACCGCTTCCCGGCGATCATTCGCATCATGACGTTCAACGTCATTTCAGAAAACGTCGTTTTCATATCCACCAACTGCTTCTCTTCTGAATCCAGACAAATCCTTTTGATCATACTATTAACCTCGTCAATTCGAATATTCTGAAGCAACTGGAGCCGATGAGTGGATAAAATCTCAAGCGACGATATTCTCCTCAGATTTCTCCAGTGATCCCCATAAGAACTCCACACCAAGGACGTATAATTACTGCCCATGTGCTTCGCGGCCATCGTTTTTGGGCGGTTGGCGAAGACGACGTCGTTCTTGTTGAGGCAATCCTCTGCTGCCGACGGCGAGGACACCAGGAGGACTGGGCGGGAAGTCGGGAACCGATCTGAAGAAGAAGAACAGGGCCATATTTTTCTGAAACTTTTGCTAGAGACCAGTAAAGGTGCCTCTTGGCAAGATAGAGATGACCAATAATTGGGAGATTCAGCATCGGACTGGGTGGGTGATTTTGGAGCCTGTGGGGAAAGTGTTTAGATCGGAAGAGCACAAGGCAAACAAGAAAGGGATGTATAGAAATAGATTCCCCATTATTCCTGAAGGATTGAGCCGCTTGGAATGCAAGGGAGTGTTGGCTCTTATACATGGTTTAGAGAAGAGAAAATATATATATATATATATATATATATATATATGGCGGCTTAGAGAAATGCTATTTGTACATATTTCTTTGAAAATGTAACTTTTGATTGTCTAAATTTATATGTATATATATCTTGCATAGTTGACTGGCCATATCCGTTGAAGGACTCGGGAATGACAAAATTTTGGTGGCTAAGTTCGTGAACTAAAAGCTCCGCTCGTGGCTGAGCCTAAAACTCGGTTCGCCTCTTGAGTGAGCTCGAACACCAACCGTCATCGATGAGCAGCTTGTCAAAGTCAGCAAGCTGATGAGCCGCTTGCGAGCCGGTTCGCACTTGTCTTTCAAAAGCACGAGCCCAAACTCGACCCGCTGGACTATATTGCCATGTCTAGGGCTGGTCCAAAAGATGCATTATTAATCAGCCTAAATCGTTGGAAACTTAGATTGGACTTTCAATCCCAGTTTCTAGAAACCAACTAAGAAATTATATTGTATAGAAAAACAATAATAATGTTACGTACTATAAATAGTACTTATTATCAGTCTAGATGATACATGTGATATTAAATTACATAAGTAGAGTTAAAAAGTGTGTACATGTGACTCAAGCATAATGAGCATGCTTTGACTCATAACCTAAAATTAAGTTAATAGAATTTCAAGTTGGAGTCGAACTCGTAATATATTTTAGAGCTTGGATCCAAACTTCGCCCATTGTGGTGTTGTAAATAAATTCATTTTTTATCTAGAGTTCAACATTTTATTAGACAAGGCTAAAGTTAGTGGAAGGATTTAACACAATATAGGTCTTTTCAAGCAAACTAGCGTGGCAAAATCTCGAGTATAGCCGAGTTCGGTTCGAGCTACATGTACTGAGCTTTTGCTAAGCCTGAGTGGCTTAGGCGCTGTAATTGCGGCTTAGGCGCTTTTACATGCCTAGCAGATCAAATCTCTCTTTCAATTTTTAAACTTTGTTTAGTATCTCTTTTTTTTTTTTTTTTTTTTAAATGTAAATAAATACTATTAACGTGTCTTGAAAGAAATATTCTTATGTGATCTCTATCCATACATTGCACTGCATTGGCCAATATATATTGAATGAACATTGACCGATATTAAATTATGCATTATGGCAAAAGAAAATAATTTCGGTTATCTTTATTAATTGGTGTTTGCGGCTTATTATAATTTCATTAATGGAAAAATTATATATAATAAGGAAAAATGAAAAGTAATGGAAAAATTATATATAATAAGGAAAAATGAAAAGCGAAAGTGCGTGATAATGTTGAATAGTTATCAAAATTATTGATAAGTAAAATTATAATTAAAAAAATAACAAGAATCAAACACCCTAGCCTAGACAAAGGTTTTTCTTGTACAATTTCTCTTATATTAAAAATTATTAAAAAAAATCTAGATGGTCTTACAAGTCTTCCAATTTCAAGATAACTTAGAAAATGAAAAAACAATCAAATGAGGCATATTTGAATAATGTTATGTAACACCAATAGTGTTTGAGACCATTTTTTTGATATAATTGGAGGATCTTCAGAAAGGAGAGTATAGATTCGAACTCAGGACTTTGTCTTGGTAAGGGATGCTCTTTACCACTTGAGCTATCATTATTGGTCTAGTGTTTGATACCATTTTAGATGGTAACAAATGTGGTATCCAGTGATGAATATCTTCAATGCAATAATGCTAACTATGCATATGTGGTAAAGAATATTGACATTATATTTAATGAATGCTCTAATACAACAATGTTTACATTGTATATTATGATGACGACGGTTCAGGATAATGTGTTGTTGCATTAGAAGTTAGGAAGAATGAGGAAAATGATTTCTTCAATGACCAAGAGGAGATTAGGCGAGCTAGGAACTAGGCCAAATTTCAAGGATGAAATATTTAAAAGTGAGGGAGATTGTAACGAATTTATTATTGAGGATTTAGAGGTTATTAGATTTTAATACTAATTTGGGTAAATGCTTGTTTTGCCAATGAGATGAATTCAAGGTCTAAATTCCAGTTTAACAGTAAAGAATAAACCAATGTGGATGCCTGAGGGGCAGTAACATCTACAATTTTTGAAACATTTGAGATTATTTTGACAACTCTAATGTTTCAAAGGACTAAAAGTGCATTTGGAAATACCTTCCCAAAAACAGAAAAAAAAAAAAAAAAAAAAAAACAAACAAAAGAAAGTGCATTTGGAAATATATGCGATTGTACAGGCCATTAGGGCCCCACTAATGACATTGAAATGTATTTTGAACATTTTGTTGACCTATACAGCAAAACTCCGTTGAAATTTATAAAGTTACCTTGGTTCACGTGGCTAATTTAGTCTAAAAAAAATAAAGGCACTGACATTTTGCGAGAAATAATCAAATATGAAACATGGTTCATATAAAACATCAATTCAACCATTGCCATAAGCAAACCCGTTACATATATATCTTATCGAGGAAACGTGTAATGATTGTGATAGAACAGTAGCAATAAAGTACTCCGGGCAAAAACTGGTTTAAGGAAAAACAGAAAATACATACTAGCTTTCAACTAGAAAAGAGTTTGGCCACGACAGGTCGAGGGCTGCACTTGGCTATTAAAGGTTGAGCTTTAGGCATGGTTAGACCAGTGCCTTCAGCCATGTCAACAAGTTCCTTGCCAACTCTTTCCCAGTTAAAGCATTGGATAACTGATCCCAAACCGAGACCAACCATACGCACAGCCAAGCCCTCCCCAGGACATCCTCGTCTCCCTGAGCCAAACGGCATTAACTTGTATCCATCTCGTGTTGCATCCAGGCCTTGGAATCTTTCGGGCTTGAACATTCTGGCATCCTCCCAAATCTTGGGATCATTGTGTATAGCCCACAAGTTCACTAACAACATAGTGTTTGCTGGTACGCGATATCCTCCAATAACGGTATCTTCTGCAGACTCATGAGGTATGAGCAAAGGACCTGGAGGGTACATCCGCAAGGTTTCGCTTATGATGCAATGCAAGTAAGGGAGATTAGCTATGTCTGATTCGTCTATCAAACGTTCATGTCCGACGTGACTGTCGATTTCCTTCTGTGCCTTCTTCAAGACTTCTGGATGGTTCAATAATAGGGACAAGGCCCACTCCATTGTTCCAGATGATGTCTCTGTACCTGCTGCCAACAAAACCTGCAACCCCAGTGATTTTATCAGGAGTCAGTATATTCAAATTGCTCAAATGCTGCATGTATAATGTTTAACGAAATAGAACAAAGAATTAACATATGCAGTTGCATATTAATAATTGTGAGAGTTTGATCTTGCCAATAAATTGGTATGTTATTCCAATTGCCTAGAGATCTTTTGTATTGTACTCAATGCCCAGATAGTTGACGTAAGATAAATTGTACAAAAAGTTTGATGCTTGGAATTCAATTTCTGGAGCTCGGCTCACTGAAAAGTCAAGGCCTTGCACAATCTTGCCATGCTGCATAGAGTAGAGCCAGAGGAGCCGACTGATTTTCATCATTCGTGCTATAGAAATAGGAACGCTTTTTATCATTCTCATTCTTTCATTCTCCATGCCATGACTTACAGAAAGTCTTTACTAAGATAGTCGTGGCACCTTCTTACACAGTGCACCACCTAATAAGGAGATGTCACTTCACACCCCTATCCAACGAGGCAAGGTCACCTCCATGTTCTTAGAGCTGGGGGTAGCCTCATCTCATTGACCCTCTTGCTGAGGTAGTGTAAACCTCTCTTTACTAAATGCGACCATTCAACAAAAGGTGCAACCATGGTACTTAACTCTCACTTATATTTATTTTCTTCTTTCAACCATTATTAGACTATTATCTCATTATCTAAATGAAGAATTGGAGCTTCTTTGCTTATGTTCTACATAAAGATAATAAAATGACTTTGGGGAACTAATAATAATGTTTGAAAAAACATAAAGGTGTAACCAAAGTTGAAATTTCAACTCAAAATCCACCTAATGTAGAAGTTTAGTATTCGTTCTTCCTAAAGGACCCTACTTTGCCCATTTAAAAATATATACAATAGCAATAGCCACTGAATTTGAACGTTGCCTCTTTTTGACAATACATTAATTGACAGATCATTTTCACACCTGAATCATCCATTTTACAAGTCCACTCTCTTCCATTTTAAAATTCCGAATCAAATCTCACTTTGAGTGATAATATATATAAACTGGGGCTGAGTTAGAGTATTTTTTACTTTGGAATGGTTATCCAGTCTATTTGAAAATTTGTGATTTTGAATCTCTTAGTGTATTGCAATAATTTTCTAAAGTTCATGAGTATTATATGACACCCAATGTTTGACATAAGTTGTGCACCGATTTTAACATATTTTTTAGAAACTCTAGACCCCAAGCTTTTTACTGATGTGTAAAATCACACCGATTGAATTAAATGTTTCCCATACTTGCAAAATAAGTAGAATTAACATAAAAACTTTAGTGGGTTAGGTAAATTACCAGTCCAAAACCATACACAAACACACACACAGAGGATGGGATCTAGGAACTTACCAGCATGAGGCTTCTAATAATCCCATCATTGTAATACTCAGGTTCCTTCTCCTGTAGCGTCAACAGTACTTCAATCATCGTTTTCTTCTTCCCACCCGTCTCTGAATCTCCCTCCGATCTCTTTTTACATTGTTCAACCAGTTCCTGCATAAACACCTCCCTCTTCTTCTGCAACACCATCAATTGCTTCTCCACCCCACCGACTCCCAGCTTCCGCAGAACCGGCAAAAAGTCGCCGATATGCGACGAACCCAGCCGGAAAGTATCGTATATGATTTCCCTAAACCTCTTCGCCTCCTCAATTTGCTCCACGTTCTCCCCAAAATACCGCTTCCCGGCGATCATTTGCATCATCACGTTCATCGTCATTTCGAAAAACGCCGTTTTCATATCCACCACCTGCTTCTCTTCCGAATCCCGATAAATCATTCTGATCATACTATTAACCTCATCAATTCGAATATTCTGGAGCATCTGGAGCCGATGAGTGGATAATATCTCAACTGACGATATCCTCCTCAGGTTTCTCCAGTGATCCCCATAAGAACTCCAAGCCAAGGACGTATAATTATTGCCCAGATGCTTCGCGGCCATCATTTTCGGGCGGTTGGCAAAAGCGATGTCGTTATTGTTGAGGCACTCCTCTGCCACGGACGGCGAGGACACCAGGAGGACTGGGCGGGAACCGAACTGAAGCAGGAGAACAGGGCCATACTTTTCTGAAACTTTTGCTAGAGATCTGTAAAGGGGTTTCTTCGCGAGATAGAGATGACCAAGAATTGGGAGATTCAGAATCGGACTGGGTGGGTGATCTTTGAGCTTGTGGTAGAAGTGTTTAGAGAAGATGTAGAGAACAAACAAGAGAGGAACGTATAGAAATAGATTGTCCATTTTCAAGGAGGACTGAGCTACCTGGAATGGAATCGCAAAGAGAGGCGTTGGGCTCTTTATATGGTTTTTGAGTACCGTTGACTGGCCATACCCGTTGGAGGACCTGGGGATGACAAAATTTTGGAGACTTGTCCAGTTTTTGCATTAATCGTTGGGAACTTGGATTGAACTTTCCATCACGGTTTCTAGAAACCATCTCAGTTAAAACTTAAAATGATAATATTATTATTGTGTTGAAAGATTTTCTTGAAATAAAATGAAATCAATTGATGTTGTTGTTTAAAAACCAAAAAAAAAAAAGAAAATGTAATAGTTAAAACTTAAAAGTTCTCACATTTTGTGTAAGAGATTTTGAGTTCAAACCAAACATATTCTTCTCCCATCTCTCCCAGGTCTTCCACTCCCCTCATCTATCTACTTCTTATATTTAAAATAAAATAATAATAATAATAATAATAATAATAATAATAATAAAGGAAAATTTTCGCATTTCATCCTCAACCTTTGCCAATTTTAATAATTTCATCCCCAACATTTCTTTCATCTGTGGGTCCCCAACCTTTCAAAAATAAACACAATTAGTCCCTCTTCATGTTTTCCGTCAAAACCGTCCACTAATAGATGGGAAACTTTTGCATTTGGTCCCTAGCCTTTGCCCATTTTAACAATTTAATCTCCTACATTTTTTCACCTCCTACATTTTTTCACCTCCATAAATCCATAACCTTTCATAAATAGACACAACAAGTCCCTCTTCACTATATTTATGGCGGTATTTTGGGCTCTTGTAGGAAAAAAAGCCCTTTTTTCTCTCCAATTTTTTTTTCAAAGATTGAGGACTTGGGTGATACTTAGTTTTCCCTTTTTTTTTTGTTTTTAAATTAGTGGCCTTCAAAGGTATTTTTTTTAATGTAGTTGGCAAAAAAAAAAAGATCTCAAAATGTAAAATTCCCAGTTTTACATATATAAATATAGTGCATCACGAATGAGTTCGACTAATAAAAGATACCAAAAGGCAAAAACCAAATAGCACGAGTGGACAAGCTAGTAATATTACATTAATTATTTTAAAGTTTATAATAATAATTATACACCAAATAAAAGTCTTGCCAAATATTAGGAATAACCGGAAACTAAACGTAAAGTTTAGGTTTGATCATTTGATTGTTTTAAAAGTTTTTATTGTATCAAATATTACGAACAGCCGGAAATACCCCTAAACTAAACCTTTACGCGTGGTGCACATGGATCAGTTAATGGAAATTTGGACGGAAAAAGAGAAGAGGTACCTATTGTGCTTATTTTTGAAAGGTTGTGGACCTATGGTGGTGAGAAAAAAGGTTCGGGTGAAATTTTTACAATGGGCAAAGGTTGGGGATGAAATGCCAAAATTTCCCATCTATTAACGGATGGTTTTGATGGAAAAAGTGAAGAGGGACTTATTGTGGTTGTGTTTATTTCTAAAAGGCTGGAGACCTATAGGGGTGAAAAAAAATGTTGTAGACGAAATTGTTAAAATCGGCAAAGATCGGAGACGAAATGCAAACATTTCTCTAACAATAAATAACATGATGTTGAATGTTGAGGGGGTTTAGTATCCAAATGACTAGTGATGAAAATTTTTTAGCTCTTTACTAGCTTCATGCGGGTGTCTAAATATACGTCACGGGAGAAAATGTGGATGCCATAATAAACGTGACATATATCGGTGCTCTCACATAGAACGGGAAGTGCTATAGAGGTCACTAAATTTTGTATATATATTTCTATTTAACATCTAAAATTTAAAATGTTTCACAATAGTTCTTGTACTTTTCTCTCGCCTTTCCACATAATAATCAAACTTCATATATTTTCCAATGGTCATACATCTAGTGACAAAAATATTCCTGCCACCTTCGGTCCTTCACCTTATTATTCCTATGCTGGACTAAACAAAGAGACTATGACTACACAGCAACCTTTGCAGTTGCAGTCCTCCTCCGCCACTACAATCATCGTCTTCACTCTCTGACTGATTCCATTCTCCTCTCTTCCACCGTCAACTATCCACCCAATCAGGACAAATTACCTGTCCACACCTTCACCACCCACTATTCTTATATATCTTTTAATTCTTACATTACATACATTGAAAACTGAAAAATAATAATTACACTATACAAAATACATTAGAATATAATTTGAGACAAATAAATAAAGCAAGCATACTCGATTATGAGATGCTTAAATATAAAAAATGTGAGCCTACTTTAGCCAATCCATGTAAGGTTGAGTTAATAAAATTTAGAGTTGAAGTGCGACACTCATTGGCGGAGCCACATGGAGGCCAGTGCGGTCATAGGCCCCCAATGAACTCTTTTAATTGAGAGAGTGAGATATAATGAGATGATATATTATATAAAAACATCAAGGAAGAAAGACGAAGTACATCATTATATAGTACTTTATCCATGAAGAATATAACAAAATTAAGTTTTATTTTATAAAAAATTATAGTAAAAAATATGAGTACTTGATTTTTCTAATTTATTTTAATTAGTCAGATTGCAGCACGGGATAAATGAAGTAGAAACAAGAGAGTCGAAAAAATTACATCGAAACCATGGATTATATACATTAAATGTGATTAGAAAAAGTAACTAAGTCATTTGGTAATATTTTTATTCTATTATTTATTAAATCACGTCTTTAGAAGAAATTTTTCGATTAATTTGAAATTTTTAGGCTGGCTCAACCACTGTGCAACTTAGCGGAATGTGGATCCACACTTGGCCGAATGTGGTATTGCAAATTCTTTTTTTTTTTATCTACATAATGTTTGGCAACCAATTAAAAATACTTCGAACTTATCAATCAATTTAAATTTCAATTTTTAGATACATGGCAACACCACATTTAACTACATATTTGATTTGACATGAACTCTTACATTATTTTAATCATTACCTCCACATGACATAATCAAATTTCGATACCTATACAAAATTTAAATTTTAAATCTATTTAAATTCTTACTTTCTTTTAAATGGTTACCAAACAAAGGAGTTCAACTTTTTGTTGGACAAAACTAGTCATTTGAAGAATTTAAGGAAATAGGTCTTTTCAAGCAATGAACGTTATCTCAAATATTAGAGCTTGTTTGGTTATAAACTCATCAACAATTAATTTGATAACTACTTAATAATCACCACACATTTTAAATGTTAATTAAATCTTCACCACTCATTTTTACTATTTATAAATTCTCTTTATAAATTCACTTTATAAACTTAACCAAGCAGGCCATAATGTAAGTACTACTGACGTGTCTTAAAAGATATATTTTTATTGGCTTGTGGTCTCTTTCTTCTCGATTACTGCATTGCATTGACCGATATATTAAGCCATACATTTATTTATTATGACAAAATAAAGTAAAGATGAATTTATTTCACAAATCGTCCCAACCGTTGAGTTAAGTATCAGTTGAATCCTCAACTTTTCATAAATTCACAGAAAAAGCCTTTTATCACTATTCTATTAACTTTTTATAAAAATGATTGTTATACCTTTTAACTTTTTAATTTAAAGAAGGTTTAAAAATAAAAAAAAAGGAAAACCCCTATGTCACCCCAACTACCCTCCCTCTTCCAAGAGTGATGCCACGATCTCAGCCAAATGGCTGCCATCTTTAGCAGTACAGGGGCCTCCCAATTTTACTGCCATTTCGAGTAACACTATGACGGTCAAAATGAGGGGTGAATTCCTCCAATTTGCTATCATTTCTGACAACTAAAGTTACTAATAGTGCTGCCATTTTTTGGTACCAAAATATGGGGAAGAGCCTCCCCTCCCCCAAAATTTTGCCAGAAACTACAGCTATTTCTGGCAGCACTTTAGTTGCTGTTTTCGACAGCAAAAAATGAGTGGTGAGTCCCACCCCTATTTGCTGCTAGAAATGGAAACTGACAGCAAATTTCTAGTAGCAAACTGGAGGGATTCACCCTCTTTGTTTGGTCGTCAGAATGCTGCCATTTCTGACGGCCACTATAGGGTGGCATTTGTTAGGTGTTTTCTTTTTTTTTTTTTTATAATTAATAAATTGAGGGATATAACACTTATTTTTATGAAAAGTTAATGGAGTAGTAACAAAAATGACTTTTTGGTAAATTTATAAAAGATTGAGGACCCAAAAGGTAGGAAAAAATGTTAGAGACCCAATCAATACTTAACGGGATGATTTGTGAAATTAACCCTTTCTTAAAAATACTAATATTTATTGGGTTAATTTCACAAAAGGTCCCCAACCTTTTGTTTAAAAATCGATTAAGTCCCCAACTTTTTATAAATACGCACGAAAAGTCCCTTTTTGCACTATTCAGTCAAATTTTTTAAAAAAATAACGATTATACCCTTAGTTTATTAACTTTAGAAATAAAATATTTGAAAATAGTAAAAAAAACTTAAAAAAAAAAAAGAAAAAACCAACCCCCTCTCCTCCCTCCAAGAAACGCTGTTTCTGGCGGCCCAGATGGGGATAAGTCCCCCCATTTATTGTCGGAAACAGGCTGTTTCCAACAGCAAATGGTGGGAGATTCACCCCTCCCAAAATACTGTCAGAAATAGCAGTATTTTTACCGCCATTTTTTATGGAATTTTTGCTGTCAATTTTTAACTTAAAAATTAAAGACTTTTTGTGAAATTAACCCTTTAATAGTATTTGAAATGTGTACTAATATTGTATCATTACCAAAATCAGTGATTATAAGTAGAATTACAATATGATGATAAAAGAAAGGTAACAAGAATCAAACATTGTACAATTTCTCTTTAAAAAAAATGTAGATGGTCTTACAAGTCTTCCAATGGTAAACTTCTTCTAGATAACTTAGAAGAAGTGAAAACCAAGCGGACAAAAGTATCTTTGAATATGAATAATAAGAAAACTAAAACGCTCTTCCGATCTTTTTGATTTGTCAATAAAGGAGGCTTCTTCACGTTTGCTCATTTTATCCCTTGACAGACGTCTCCCACCAAGCTGGACGATGAAGGTTCTTAACCGTATCTAACTTTTTACAATTGGTTGATTTATACTTTATATATTTTAAAAGTCAGATCGGAAGAGCACCCAATTCTAAACAAATTCATATTTAAAGTTTACATGTATCGTATTGTAACATAATTTCTTGATTGTGCATTGTTACTTTTTAATCGGATCTAGACTCAATACATATAATATCATATATATATATATATATATATATATATGAAGATATGATTTAACAGATGTATAGACTATAATTAATCGGGTATGAAACATGATATTTTCAATAGAAAATTTTTATACCTAGAGAACGGGAGACACTCGCATATATATTTTATATTTCTGAGAAGTACAAAACAGTTGACGTAAGTGAGAATAGAAATTTAAAAGACAACAACATAAAAGCAGTCCTTTTCTTAGAAGGTGTAAAGCATTACTTCTCTTATGCTCATAAAACTTTTAAAACTTAATAATATTGCCTCCATAAAATAAGAATAATACTATATAATACCAGTAGTGTTTGACATCAATCTAAGTGGTAATCAATATAGCATTAAATGATAAGTGAAATTAAATGTTTAAATAAAAAACCTACTTTATTCAACTTATCATTTAGTGCCACCTTGATATGATGTCAAGTACCAGTGGTGCTAAATAACATTACTCATAAAAGAATTTCTTTGTTATTTTTCCATATTTTACATTTTTTGATATACAAGGGGAGATGTGGGAGATAGGAGAGGGAAATTTGGGGAATGGTGGGTGTCCTGTTCAAGAATCTCAGTATCTAATTACTACAACTCAATTTAAACTATTTTTTTTTCTAGATTTTGTTTCCTTAAACTTCTATATATAGAAATGATCTCCTTCCTCCCGTGAGAGTGGAAAATTAGAGATACAAAAGCCCCACATGATATGGCACTGTCACATTAACTTCATGTGCTAATGTAAAATTGAAAGTAAATGACAACGTTTCATTATGTTTTACGCCTTTAGAAATCCTTTACGACAATAAGTGTGAAGAAAGAAAAGAAGAGGAGAGGGTAAAAACATGGAAGAAAGAAAACAAAATATTTATGAAGCTCCAGACAGTAACATTTTATAGCCAATTAGGTGTTGAAAATACTCAACTACATTTGTTTGAATATGCATCGTGTTTTTTCAGTCATGCTGCATTAATATCCGATACAATAGGATCCTCCAACCCTCCCCCTTTTTTTAATATGAGGGGATAGAGGGAAGGGGAGGAAATTAAATTCGGCGAGGGGTATGTGTGGTTTAAACTTGAGATATTTGACCCAGAATGTAAGTATCATACCTATTAGAGTACAATTCAAATCTATATTGTATTATCATTATGCATAAATTCACAATTTTTCTATGGAGATCACGTGCTCACGTGAAGTCACATGGTGCATATCGAGCTTCAATGACAAGTTTGGCCATTCGTTTTTATTTATTTATTTATATCCCAGTTTTCAATTTTCTAACGAAATGACGTTGGTTCCTTTAAGAAACCAACTTGACCATGAAAGCAAGAAACCACTATGATATCTTACTTTATCTAACAAGTTGGTTCATTAAAGAAACCGACATTTTTTCCTCAGACAAAGTGTCCCGGTCTCCCCCAATCACTAAAGAACATATTGAAAAATTTTCTATTTCCAATATTTAAGGGTCCAATTCAGAAAGTCATTCTATGAGTCTTTTTCGAGTTTGTACCAACTTTCTTCTCTTCGCTTTTGCGAATCTTCAAGATATTTTACATGTTTTAATTTTCAATCATGTGCAGCAGAACTTATCCAACATCGTATTAGATTTCTTGGTACAAGATAAAAACGTATTAAATTTCCTGGTACATGATAAAAACGTTCTTACATTAATAATAAAAGACTTCAATCACAATTCCATAGTTTACCTCTGATGGAAATAATTAAAATTTGTAAATAAAAATTTACAAAATAAGTCTGAAGCAAACTCGTAACCAATTGAGCATAGGCACGGAAATCTCGCTCTCTTTAAGGAGATCGGAAGAGCACACGTCTGCGGTGTAGTAAGGTCATCAACCACCAGTACAACAGAAAATCACAAGACTTGTCCCCTCTAGGATATAACAGCTCAATTGATACGTTGTATAGTTCAACCCTCTTTGCACTAAGGACGAACCCAAAGCTCCACTATAGAACACATTTCTTTTTGCCAATACGGAATTGACTAAAACATATAATGTGTTGTATAAAGTGTATGTTGCTAACAAATTTAGGAGGCATATGTAGATGAAATAAACATACACACGTTATTAGAACATTAATTTAACTATTTGTTATATTATAGCTTAAACTAAAGCTTCAATAAACTCATGCATATATGAATACGAGTAATTAATAAACTAGTTACTCAAACTCTTAAAAACTCATAATTGATTAATTTAATAATAAAATGTTACAACACTCAGGGCCGGCCCTGTGATTTCCAGGGCCCGAGATGACCTCTAGGTCCTCCACAAAATAGGCCCCAACATAATCAGGAAGCATAATAATAATAATAATAATAATAATAATAATAATAATAATAAATAATTTAAAAAAAAAAAAGAAAAAGTTGAAACTATCTTGAAAAGGCCTTTTAAAAAAAATTAAAAAAAAAAAAAAGAAAAGGTTGGAACTATCCTGAAAAGGCCTTTTAACAAGTCATTAGATCATATAGGTTTTGGCTAAATGTGATATATTGGTCTTACCTAATATAGTTCAATAAAGCAATGGTCGATATTCTTCGGCCTTTCAATTGTAGCAGAGGTATATCGTGCAGATAAAATCATATTTGGAAGACAAGCATTAGGGAAACAGCTCACATGGATTAAAGAATGTGTCCTAACAAGTGGTGCATTTGGGTGGGAAATATAATAGATTATACGTTGCTAATAATTCACATGGACTGTCATTTGCTACATGAACAAATACCAGACAAGTTACTATACTTTCAACCAAAATGAGTTGATCTAGTCGACATAAGTTCTGCAAGTGATTAAGTTGCTTACATGTGTATATGAAAAAACGATCATTATTTCCTATTTATAAATGAAGCCAATTATAAATCAATTCAAACGGTTAGTAAGAGTCAATTCACCAACAAAATGGAAAGAATGGGTACAAAAAGCATTAATTAAGATCTCAATCACAAAAGAAAACTAGTATATAATTTTTATTATTAAAGTTTATAATTATTAATTGAACACTAATGCTTTATGAAGATCCAGGTTACTATAAATATATATTGGTGTCAACAGAGGATGCAAAGAGCATTTCTAGTAATGTAATTTGTTAAGACAGCACTTCATGAAAAGATGACTTTTCTTATAGTCAGAACAATATAAACCAGAAATTGGTGAACAATATAAACATCCAATTTTCAATTCAAACTAGTCACTGCCTATGGGAGAACTTCAACGTTCAAACTTTAAAAAAAAAAAAGAAAAAAAATTATCCATCACTTATTCACTTACCTTTATGCTTTAGCAGTCTAGCAGTGGGAGGAGATGGCACTGGCGACTCAATTGGCAGAGGGGAGATAGCACTGTTACTGTAGCAGTCTAGCAAAGAAGCAAACGCCAGAAATCAGAGCCAGAAAAATTGAAATT
>CAVNYN010139387.1:922-32427 GCA_963692815.1 Nyctanthes arbor-tristis
GGGAACTTCTCTTAATTTCCATGATCCTCTAGGAAATGGGTATTTACATATTTTATATATTTTATCCATCTAGTTAATAACTTGTAGGTTTTTTTTTTTTTTTAAATAATAACTTGTATGTTAGCGCCTCTAGTACACTTTATTTTGTCCTTTCATTTCCTGCGGCAAGAATGGAAAATCTCTTTTGATAAAATATATCATAGACCAATGTATTATAGTACTAATTAACATGGATTCATATGCAACAAATTACTGGTTAGACATAGATACAGCATGGAGGCTAGTTAGTAGCAATCGACTTACAGGAAAGAATATTTTCAGTAAAAGCTACCCGCTTAACATTTTCTATAATCCAACATTTCAACACGCCATTTCATAGGCCTTTTAAAGGGAATATTTTAACCACTGTCTCTTTTAACTTGTGAACTGCTGACACGTATTGGGAAGATAAATATGATTTTATTTTTAGTTTTTAATTTTGGGTAGAGAAGTTCTTGCTTAATGCATGAGAATTGTTCTCCTTTCTTTTCAAAAAAATGAGGTGTAGAGATCATATGACTTTAATATTTTAATAATGTCTCCCTTATGGCTGAAAAAATTACACTATATAGTTCTGTACATATGTTTCTACTCGACAAATGTGTTCCATTCTCAACTAATGCTTGCGCTTGTGTAGTATTTCGTGCTTTTAAAGGGTTCCATAGCTCCCTGCACTTCATGTAGATGGCTTTTGACATATATGTATATCCTAAGGGCTACAGTCTTTATATTATAATTATATTATAATATAGAAAGAGAGGGGAAGAAGAGCCGTACATTTGCCTATCAGAAAATAAAGCTTACCTTGAAGGTGCACAAGTCAGACATTTCTACAAGTTTTCAGGCTTCAATCAAACTGCATACAGGCTTCTCTACTTAATTTCCTTCCTTGACCTTCTTTCAACAAGTCTACAAAACAATCACACAAAATCGTATTACATACTCATTAAGTTACCAATGCCAAAGTTCTCAGAAAGACTAGAGAAAAATGTCCGAGTCATGGCTAATATGGAGGAATGTCTAAAAGAAACAATTTTGAATTGTCTTCACAAGCTAAATGGTGGAGCATAAAGGCTAGCTCACGTAAAGCAGTGAATCAAGTTATGTGCCAGAAATATAAAATGAAGTGAATAAAAAGGCAAAAAACAGAGTGAACTTATCCACAAGAACTTGGATTGCTGCCCACAGAAAATTAATAGAAGTAATAAATTTAATCTAAACTGATCCACATTTTCTCGTTAATTAAAAATATCAATAATTTCACTGAGCAGAACGCAATGAAAAAGGCAAACCAAGACAAATTTGATCTTCAAGATCCAAATTTTCTCCGACATCAAACATATTTTAATTTGAAAAATGACTCGAAAAATATAATATATATATATAACAACAACAGCAAATCGAGGCGACGCCAACCCAAAAAAAGGAATGCTTTACAGTAAGATCCAGCCGGAAAAACTCACCGAAAAATGCAAAAACAATATATGTGGTGATTTGACTCCACAAAGCCAGCAGCAGAAACCCTAGTTTGAATCTCTGGGAATCACAAATCACGGAATCGGAGGTTATGGAGAGAGGAAAGAGATTTCGCAGGGGAGAAAAAAGGGGAACAGGAAAAAAATATTTTGAATATTTTATTAATGAGTAAATAAATACTCTATAAGGGATTTAAGGATAGAGCGCCACGTGGTGGGAAGAGCAAATCATAGGCAGGTCGGGGATCAAAATTTGTGGACGAGAGAGAGAGTTGAGATGCGATCTGTTAATGAAATATTATTGGTCCACGTTTCAATTAATTTATGGAGAGGGGACACGCGGTCATATATAGGAGGAGGTGTGAGAGACCCCGGTTTATTGGTCCCTGGACAAGGCACGTGACTAGCATACATGGGCCCTTTATTTAATTTTACGACCTCCAATCTTTCATAAATTCGCACGATAAATTCTTTTTGACGGATTCTTTAAATATTTTTCTAATAAAATTATCGTTATTCCTCTTAACTTTTTAATTTTAAAAATAAAATATTTAAAAATAATAAAAAAATTAAAAAAACACTCATCTCACCCCATTGTCCACTCCCAAGAACAGACGCTGGAAATTGCCTCGGAAATGCTACCGTTTCTGACGGTTAAAGTAGGGTGCTGTCGGAAATATTTTATGGCAAAACAGGGGGGTGCTTTCCCATTGTGCTCAGGGGCGGAGCTTCCATTGGACTAGTACAGTCCATAGAACACACTGAACTTTTATCGACCCACGAGTGGAGATCGCGCTAGAGTTAGGCTGAGAAGACTGTTTCTGCCATTGAAGAGTTGCATGTGAAAATTTTTTAATAAAGAAGAAGCAGCCGAAATGATAGGGAACGTATCTCGAAATGGGAAACGGGAAATTACATATTTGCCTTTAAAAAAGGAGTTCACCTGCTTTGTTTGATTGACCCTTCCTCTTCTTAATTAATGGAGCATTAATTTTTTTTATATGGAAAAGTGATTGACACGCACTTTAAAGAGTAAAACTTTTTACATTGATAATACATGAGTAGAATATTTTCACTACAATTAATGATCTAATTCTAATTATAATATTTTTACAATTTAATAAATTATCTAACTCTAAGCTAATTATATGCGAACATTGCTTCACGCTGTGAGCAAATAAATTTTTTCTTAAAATAAGAGAGAGAACAAGTTGAGTTGAATTGTAGAGGTTTATATATTATGTGATGTACCATAAAATAAAATATGTGAACGTGATACTTGTTTGACCAATTTCAAATTTGAAACAAAATGAGAAAAATAACATGGGCACTAGTGCTCTCTAATTTTACAACTCTTAATTTAGGCATGTGGTTGCTTCAGTTTGTGTGATATATGATTTAGTGAAAATATTCATAGTGAATAATTTTATATTTATATTTATATATATATATTGTAGGCATGGATAAGTTAAAATATTGTACAAGTATTTAAAATATAACTACACAAATCTTTGTTTATAGAATTCGATATTAGTTGACTTTGCAACTAATATGTGTGCAAATGAGGCCCTTCGATATTTTAATTTGATGTAAATGGAGTAAATTTTATTACAACTCCTATTGCATGTAGTTATGCAGGTTTAGTTGAAGAGGGTTTGATTAGGAGACATCAAAATAGAGTTAAAGAGAGACAAAAAATTTTCTACCGTATTGAACCAAATTCCCAGCTTCGCCCTTAACTGTGCTACCATTTTGGCAGCACTGCCAAAAAAGGGGTGAATCCCTTCATTTGCTACTAGAAATGGCAGAACGTTTTTGGGTGGGGTGGGTATTTTAATATTTTTTATTATTTTTAATATTTTTTATTCTTTTGTTTTTAAAATTAAAAAATTAAGGGGTATAACGGTAATTTTATTGGAAAGTTAATGGCAATATTGGAGACCTTTCGATATTTTAATTTGATGTAAATGGAGTAGATTTTATTACAACTCCTATTACATGTAGTGAAGAGGATTTGATGAGGAGACATCAAAGTAGAGTTGAGGAGATACAAAAAATTTTCGACCGCATTGAACTAAATTCCTAGCTTCGCCCCTAACTTTGCTACCATTTTGGCAGCACTGCCAAAAAAAGGTGTGAATCCCCCTATTTGTTGCCAGAAATAGCAGAACATTTTTGGGTGGGGTGGGTTTTTTAATATTTTTAATTCTTTTGTTTTTAAAATTAAAAAATTAAAAGATATAACGATAATTTTATTGAAAAGTTAATGGCAATATTAATAGAATATGTAAAAAAAGACCCATTGTGTGAATTTATGAAAGGTAGGGGACCCAGGAGGTCAAATAAAAAGGTAGGGAACATAGTCGATTCTTACCTCAAATGTTGGGGACGATTTGTGAAATGAACCCTTATTTTTATTATGTATATTTATTTATCTATTAATCAGAGGAAATTCGTTTATGGATTATTATTATTATGTGAAAATGTGACAATAGTTCGGTATCAAAACAAACTTATGATACCCAAAAAAATAAAAAAAAAGAACTTGTGATAGAAATAGGTAATGATTATTGTTAGATTTTAGTATTATTAACTGCCACATTATGAGTCTATTTCTCTTGTGAAATTAAATTCTAGTTTCATATCAAGATTGTTGATTTTTGATAAAGAAACACTAGATATCTCTGTTATAGAAACACTCAGTATATATGACACTTTTTCCTCTATTAGTTTAGTTTACATGAATATAACCTCACATATTAGTCCATGAAATAAGTGGAGGAGAAGATGTTACATGGGTGCCATTATGATACTCATATATGGTGACACAGTTACATCCATACACACCATGTGGCTATATGTATCCATTTAATGTTCATACATATAGTCACGTTAGCCATATAGGTGCTAAAAAATTATTGAATAAATAGAATAAATGAAAAAAAAACATAAATATATATGAGACACATGTAATTTAATGTATTTAATTCAATATCATGAACTCGTAACGAGGACTAGCATTATATATATAACAATAACAATGCTAATTTGATATTTTTATTAATATACAAGGGGTGGTAAAAGAAGGGGAGAGGAAATAGGAGAAAATATCTTGTAGTACTTGTATCATAATCACTCCAAACCAATTAACAACCCATAATGAGTTCAAGAGTCTCAAAAATAGGACTTAAAACCTAGGTGTGGGTTTTTCATTGGCCTGGAATTGCCTATTACAATGAATCTTTTCCTGAAATTAAGTAGGTGAGAGGCATGTTTGGTTCGAATTCAAACATTTTGCTTGAAATGTAAGCATTTAATTACTAGTGCAATTATTTAAATCATTGCTAACTTTATATGTTGATATCGCCTATTCAACTTGGCGCACCCGATGTATGTAGCGTCTTCTTTTCCACTAATTCTATAAACTCACGCGTTAAGTAATATCTGTGTAAATAAAACTAGTATAAGAGAGGGTGCCACATACCCTGAGTGTTCCCATGGCATAGACACCATGTGTCTCCAAATTATTCCTCTTATTATACACTTTTTTTAAAAAATTTTTTAGAACGAATTATTATTATACACTCAGTAGCACATGTAAAATTCTTTATCAAAAGAATTGAATGAAATCAAGACGTAATGCTTTATTTTTAAATGATATTTTTTGTTCCAATTTCGAGATTACATTGCTTCTTTTCCTTTATATTTAGTTGTATTTTCCTTCGGTTTAATTTGTAAAAAGAGGGCGAAAAGTCCTAATATAAAACATAAATAACTACAATATAGCTCTTAATTCGGCTTCTAAATTGTGGAACTGGATAAAGAACAAAATGTTCCTAGGTTTTGAGAACTAAAATCATTTCAAATTTATGCTTGTTAAAGAACCTATGCCCAATACATTTATGATAGCTTGTTGAAGAGAATAAATAGATTCTTTAAAAGCTATTTAAAAACATTTTTGATAGCTCGTTGAAGAGAATAAATAGATTCTTTCAAAGTTATTTAAAAATTTAACATATAAAATAAGATTACAAGAGCTATTGAACGTTACTTGGTACCATTGTAGTTTAATAAGCAAAAAGTTATGTGAAAATATTTTTGCGTGTCTAGAATATAGTAGACACATGATGTAAATAGACAACACATTGTCAAGGCACAAGGGAATTGCATTTTCCATCCAAAACAACTATGTTGAATTTGAATTCTCAATAGAAAAAATAAATTTTAAACACAATTAAACACGTTATTTATAAGAAACATCAGTTTGCACTGATACAGAGTTGCAAAAGAAAATCGTGTCTGCAGCCATACAGTGAAAATCCCACAAAGCGAAGGAGAGATGATCATCCTAAAAGTACATTGAGACAACAAAATTTTACAAGAGGCTCTATAACTTAACCAGCTAAAAGCACAGTTGCCTACTCATTGTACTCACATGGATTTTATTCTTTAGCAAAATGAACAAAGACCCCGGTGGCTTATGCCTGTGAAGAGATCACAAGAACCAATTTCCGAACCCGGTGTTCAGTGGGAATGGAGTCAAAGGAGAACAACAACATGATCTATTATCCTGAAGAAGACTAGAGATCACTTCTTCAAGAGTTTGTGAGAGAATATCCTCTTGGAATAGGGACTGTTGCGCGAGATTGCCTTATGGGACTCAATTGCATCAACCAAAGAATTGTGAAGCAGGCCCTGTTCCACAAGGAATATACAAACTGTTAGCCAAAGTTAAGCTTTTCGATGAGAATGTCAGGTGCTTTTGTGCTTATTTTGGGGGTTGGCAGATTGGTTTGTGGGGTGATATCTGAGAAACCCATTTATCTTGTTTCCTTAACACCGATACAAGTACAAGCTCTAAATACACCAAGATTGGCTAAAAAAAATTATTTTCCAACGTCATATTTTGACTTATAAATAATTCAGTTTAGAGCTTAGGCGGACCCGCAAAAGACATTGTCACAACCAACGTGTTCAAACCTAATTAAAAATCAAAACAGTACTATTGTCTAAACCAAGTGATGAGCAACAATATAGACTATTGTTTAGCATACCTCACAAACCCTAAGAGCTGTTTGAACAACATAATTTGCATGTGGATCCTGAAGCAACTGCTCAAAATAAGTTGCAGAGAGCAATTCGTGGATGATTTTTGATCGAATATCATCGTTACCCACCACTAGACACTTTTCAACAACATGGCTGCTAAACTTTTGAGTCGAGAGATGCACATAGTTACCCTCAAACTGAGATGTCAACTTGGAGGTAGCAGATGGGATCTTAAGTTCCAAAATAAACTGAACAACATAATTTCTGCAAACCAATATATGTCTATTCTTCAGAATATAAACAGTTGTACACAAGTAAAGCATCCTCTGTAGGTAAAACAAAATTATATGAAGATGATAATAATCTAATTAACAAGGGACACTAACTGCAAGAGAAGTAAAGAGATTAGCCTCTCCTGGCGTGTTTGGTAGGGAGAAACGGTTAATAATAATAGTATACAAAAAGTAAGAAAGTGCAGATTGAAAATTTTGTTCATTTCCTGTCCAGGTTAGAATATATCAAATATCCACTTCCTGTATGTGTCCAGGAAACATCTTCAGCTATTACTAAGAAATAAAATAGAATTTAAGTGAAAACTTGGTTAAAGAGGCCCATAGACCTGGTGCAGAAAGTTAGATGGGTTTAAAGTTGCCAACTTCCTTTGATGATGGAAGTATGTTTCACCAAAATGGATCATTTCTCCTTTATTTTTTCTTTATTTATTACTTTTTTATATTCCAGAATCCACCCATTACTATGATTATCAAGTAAGCGGGTAGAATGGTCCTGTTGAATATTAGAAAGGGAACAAGAAGATGAGACACTCAACAATATGATAATTAAGAAAGAAAAAATTCCATTTTGAAGATGTTTGAAGTTCAGTTTATGCACAGTGGTCCTGAAAAGGATAATATACAAAAAAGCTACTTAGTTTCAGAATGGATAAGGTATCATTTGTCACGAAGCTTTAAACTTGAAATTTAAGCATCTATCAATAATAATATCAAGAATCATGAATGAAAGATATTCATTTGACGACTAAACAGTCATTCCGATCTCAGAGAACTAAAATTTTGGTCTAAAAGATGGCAAATTGAGCTTATTTTCAGCTGTAAAGATTAAATACAAAAAGAAACTCACATAGATGAAAAACAAATTTTTCCAGCCAGTTTTAGTTTTTAGTAGAATTTACCCGAATGCATCTTGTGCAAGCAGAAGTCCATTTGCAGAAATTTCTGCAACCAAGTTCTCACGGTGCTCTCCAGCTGCGTGACTGATGCATCGTTGCAGAACACAGCATCCATGTTGATGCGTTGCAATATCAACACAGTAATTTGCAGCAGCAACAAAAATGAACTGCAAATCAAATAGCAAGACAGTCAGATAACAGTGGAATAACAAATTAGAAAATCTCTACTTCCTGCTAAAACAAGCAACTCTTTTACTTGCAAATATAAGAAAAAATGCAACAGATCAGAATATAGCTAAATATTTCTATTTGGAAAAAAAAAAGTGGACAAAAAAACTTGACAAAATAGACATGTAGCTCATGTGATTACCATTGATTTAACAGTGATTACCATTGATTTAAAAGTGATGTGATGTGTTGAAAAACAAAATCCTACTATGTGTCAGTTTTGTTAAACTTTTGTAGGCCTTTTTGTTCAAATAGAACAAGTCTAGTAGGCTAGTTAGTAACGTGAAGTTACTAGAAATAAATTAATGTTAACTTTCCCAAGCATACTAACAATCCTTCGATCATAGCTAAAGAAACTAATAAGAACTAAGATCCACCTATAATCCCTTATCGGCCAGAAATACCTGAAGCTGTTGGGTTAAAAATAGGAAAAATCAAGCTATCATCCATTTCCTAGCCCAACATAATAAAAGCAATGGTCCAACTAAAGTAAACTTCAAAGAGGGGACTACATTTTTATCCGGCACATGTTAGTCACTCAGTCCGAAGGAATTTCAGGAAATAGGATCAATTTGGTGGAGAAATGGGATTACAGCCACAGGTGTCAGTTCATGACTAACCATATAAAAGTTTATATGTGAGAATAACACTGTTAAACTAGCAGTAGTAGTCTGGTAGATGAGGTTTCATTGAACAAATGATGGGAAAGCCCTCTAGTTTTCTGAATTTCATTGAACAAATGATGGGAAAGCCATCTAGTTTCTGAATTAGTTTAGAAATACATTGATTTGTTAGAATTTTAGTGGGAAGGTGCTGGAAGTGTTCTTTTTAGTGGGAAGGTGCTGGAAGTGTTCTTACATAATATTATCTCTCTGCAGATATAAGAGAAAAAAGTCAAGATGTTTACAAGATCAGAGACTACTGGTAGTGTTTCTAATATTTTTAACTAGAAAGCTGAAGTTGTCTGTAAGCAGTATGTGCCCCAATTAGGTTCAGTTGCAAGGCAAACATTCTCTCTGTTTGGAAAAAATCACATATGATACCAGACTGAAATTCTCTTTGGAGGGTGTTGAATGATGATGCTACCGTGTTTTGGCCAAAGGCGGAGGATAAAAAACATTTGGATGCAGATATTATTCACTTACTTGACATTCTCTCAATTAAGGAGGTGTTCGATTCTCTTTATGAAAACACATTACAATCCCACCTACCACTGATTTAACCACTGATTTGATAATTGCTCATTTATAACCACAAATTTCAAACTTTTATTAAATCTACACGACTCATTTCACCTCATTATAATTCACTTTGAATAAAGATATTCAAACAGCTACTAAGATTATTCTTGGAAATTTCAAATTTGTGTCTATCCTTATAGTGAGTGACGAAAAAAATGAAGAGGTCTGCTAAATTGGCAACTAATTGGCCGCACAAGATGAACATCATAGATACTGAGCTTTAAAGAAAAAAACAAAAACAAAAACAGCAACAATGTGGAGCCAGTACCTTACTATCTTCATAGGTAAAACACTGCAAACATCTCTGGACAACATGGTTACCATTTAGGTCTTTGATGAGAGCAAGAAAGCCCGGCTCAAGGGCTGCAATAGCCAGTGAAATTTGCTGTCTTGTTTTGAGAGTCTCAATCAACTTCTGAACCACTCGAGTGCTGATACAGGAAGAACACAACATGTAATTAACATGCAGAAATGGCAAGCCTGAGCCAAAAAAATGGACAACTTACCCATGTGTATTTAAAGAGATCCTAACGAGCTCCCCTGGCTCCTCAGTTACTTTAAGCAGAATCTCCATTCTTTGCTCTTCATTGCACACTTCTAGTAGTTTTTGCATAAGATAGTTGCCAAATGGATTCATCATTAGTTCAACCACATGATGAATTACCTCACTAAATATTATCTGAACATCTCGAGAAGTTCCTTCATCAAACATCCGTTGCAAGAATCGGCAACCATGCAGATCGTTGGCTATGTGATATATGTATCCCTGAGCCTCAGCTAGGGAGCTACACTTTGATGGGATCAATAAAGGATATGCCCTTGCACTTCGGCCGCTTTCTTGGATTTTAGCAACATGGGGACAACCATCTTGTTGTAACCTGGTTTCTTGGAGTATGAAATCATAGGTATTCTGTCCCCTAGAACGTCCATATCTTATTTTCATTGTGTCATTTGGAACCTCCCCTTGCACAATCAAACTATCCGCTCTAGTTAAACATTCAGCAACCACTTCAGGCACTCTAACCCGGGTAGCAACTTTGCTCCTTCCATTAGGCATTTGTTGCTGGAAATGAAGTAAATTTTGTGCACTAAACTGGGGCATTATATGAGTTGATTGGAGCACGCTGGGTGAAGAGATAGCATCACTGCCATTAATCAGACTTATCCCATTTTGAGAAGCATAGAGTGAAGTATCAGGCCTGTTCGATGTCAAAGTATTCAAAGCTGGAAATCCCATGAGGAAATGATTGCCTGCCTGCATATTAGTTCTATAGAATTCCGATCTCTCAAAGCAGAATTCTTCCAATCTGATTGAGCAAACAATCCATCAGATAGAACAGGGGAAAACTGGGGCCCCAATAAATTATCCATTCGGGAATCATGTTTAACTCCCGCCAATGCAGAACTCACCTGACCATCAAAATTCTTAGGACTTCTGGTAACATAAGAATTAAATCTTCTCCAGTCTGATAGGGGCTTTGGATAATTATCAGATTCCCCATTTTTGTCAGAATTCAATCCAATAAACCCACCAGTAGATTGATCCCAAACCTGAATACCATTCGGGGGTACTGAAACATCCCCTTGCTCATAATTGATGGACATTTTACTAAAATTTCTCATCAAATTCAGTTCCTCAACCATATTTTTGTCATTAGACCTCTTGAATTCGGACCAAAATCCATTCCCGGAAACTGCGTGGGGATTCAACTCTTCAGATTGAGGTGGGGTGGGTGATCCACTGTCAGAAAACGAGTGCCCACCAGAGAACAAGCTTGATGAAGAACCGTCAGATTGTAAAGAAAACCCACTCACCGGAGAAGACACACATGCATACTTATGCTTTAACAATTCATTATCAGACGTACCACGATTAATTTTCTGCGGAAGAGACGACACATTACCATATCCATGACGATCAAGAATATGACTATGAGATTTGGCTTTCGTGATTTGAATACTCATTGAAGATGTTGCATGAGGGATCTCACCCAATAGGATTTCAAACTCGTCATCATCCTTCATGTTTTCCACTCTTTTCTCGATCTTCACTCTCTCGAACATTAACCAGGAAAAAAAACCCCAAACAAAACACAAACGCAGGCCAAAACACAAGAAAAAAAAAACCAAAAACTGCGAGATTTAAGAGCAGAAAACAGTGAAAAACAACCACAAGAGTTTGATCAAGATATGAAAAAAGCAAGAAAAAATAATAGAGGCCCGCCCACGAGAGATTACCAATTCCAGTATCTGGGTTGGTCAGTCCAATTAATAAAAATGGAAAGAGATGGCGAAATTGCGAAATTTCTTAAAAATTTCGTTTCGATTTTTCATTTGAAGAAAGAATTCAATTTTTCCTTTATTAAAGCTCATTTGGGTTTTGGAGCAGAGTTGGTGAAGCATGCAAATATGTATGGATTGGTTACATACATACATACATTTTACTGGTAATATTATACACATACACACTCTGGTATGGTCTCAAGCCATTAAACCTGGAAAAAACAAACGGACTTTCTTTCTCTCTCTATACATACACATCTTTCTTTGTATACATTTGTACTATATAGAGTGAAAGAGTCTTTTAGAGTGAGAAAATTTGTTAACAAATACTAATTCACATATGCACTGTTGTTTCTGTCAAACGTTGTTGTGCAATTCTTTTGTTTTTCATGCCAAACAAATAGAAATTGCTTTGTTGTTTCCCAAACTATTGTCCTAGTTGCAAATTGAATTTCTTTTAAATTGTTGCTTGATCCTTTACTCTTATACGTCTACTTATATTAGTACAAAATTATGCTTTTCTCCGGCCAACTCTGGAGAATTGTAAAGAAGATTAGTCTTTTATAAGAGCCACGAAACAATTTAACAATAAATTTAAATAATTTTAGCCGCTATGTGTGATTGTATCATGAGAACAATGAAAGTGTACAAATCAATTTGCTCGTTTCTAAGAAAATGAAAGTTTAATGATTTTTGAAGAAGAAAGAGAACTGTGTCGGTAAGTTGTAACTTTTCGATCTCTCAATGATATCAATTATTCAACCAATATATTATTATTATTATTATTATTAAAAGCATTCATGGATTCTATTTTTGCACGACTTTAAAATTATTTAATCATCATTCTCATCCAAATAAGCAAGTTCACGACAACTTATAATTCCTTCAAGCGCTCTCTTATTTTTTTTAATTGAATTTTGAAACAGTTAGAAACTAGTGTGGAACTATATAAGAGATAGCTAGAAATCTAGAATTTATGAGTAACTTGTAATTATAATAGTTAGTTATCATCATTACGTGATATATGATATTAGGTAACAAGTTCACCAAAATAAAGTTAGATGTTTACATATTTAGATGGAGTACTATTTAGTGTCACACAATCTGATGTTATCATCAATGTAATCAGAGTTTCAGACTTTTTCGTTTCATTTTACATGAAATTCAAACATCTAGACATTCTCAACGCCCTAGATGAAGGCTTTTCTTGCATTTGCATGCACACATTCTGGTCCTCTAAAAAATTGTGAGATTGCCTTATATGAAATTTTGGTAATTACCATAATTATGGGTCATATAGATATATCTTTTGATTTTTTTTTCTTTTTATTCGTGGAAGAATATAATATAATATATATATATATATAGAGAATACCAAAATTTATTAAAAATATGTTGAAATGATTTTATTTTTTTTATTAATAGAACTTTTCTTTATTTAGAGAAATTTCCTTCACGAAAATGTTAACAACTAAAGCAAAAGATCTAGGACAAATAGCAACACTTTTTCTAAAGGGTAATTTTAGTTGTTTCAGAATAATTGTCGAGAATGAGGTCATATATTTGTTTAATACTTTCTTGAAAGTCATATTTGTTTATTACTAATTTGCTTATGTGCAAAGAAAGTTTGTATTTTCATTACTATTGTTACTATCATGACATGTCATTGTGACTATTTTCTGAACACTTGTTTTTGTTTATGGACGTGTGGCGAGCAGTAATGATCTCCCGCCATACACACAAGTGGAGAGAGATTATTGGTGCCACTTGTGTGTATGGCGGGATATCATTTTTAGTGTAGTGAGATTCTTTTCTAAAATGCAATGTTTTGAATTTCTTTTTTATTTTTTTAAAATTGCTGTTAATAATTATTATTATTTTACTATAGAAAATATCCTACTAGAAACCGTTGATGATAATAATCATAAATAAATTCTCCCATAGTCCTATATTCATATATTTTTATTAATATTCTCCAAGTGGCAAAGGGTTATTCCAAATATGAAAATCAAAGGCAAAACAGTGTATAATACAAATCAACACCAACGTTGAAATGCTAAATTCGAGCACAAATGAATGGAATTGATGAATAATATGCTGTGTCTATGCATAAATAGAATTAGTGAATAGGGATAATTTGTGATGGTTGTTAGAAAGAAATTACGACTTTAATTGAATGAGGGAAGCTACTTAAAGTTACAACAGTGACTTAGAACAACAACAACATCACAATTTAAATACATTAAAAATTTATCAATCTTTATTCATTCTCAAATTTAAATTTGTAAAATACAACCATCAATCAAGCTTTAATTTCTAGTCTTCCTTCTTTTTTCCTTTTTTTTTTTTTTTGCGAAAGTATTCTTGTAGCAAACAACTAGCTCCACTCAAAAATTTTGTGGGAAGGGTTACTGAATAGTGTTTTTTTTTTTTTTGAATGGGTTACTAGTAATAGTAAAATGGGTTACTAGTAATAGTTCAAATAACGGAACAAAATAACACAAAATGAGAAAGCTAATTAAACAAATAGCATTATACTTTTCCCAAATAATAAGCACTAGAATTTTAGTTACAAACATGTTTGGATAGGCTTATATAAGCTAATTAAATTTATTTACAAGTAAAAAACACATAAACGCAGAACTTATTTCTAAGAATAATGTTGCCTGGCATAATTGGCATTTGGCAATAGTTAATGACAACATACCTTATGATATGTTGAATTAAATATATGAATAGACAACCTACTTAATTAAATGCAACATCATCTAAAGTGCGTTTGATATTCATTCCCACTTTCTCATTATAATTGTATTTATCACCGATTTGACAACGCGCATTAAATGTCATTTAGACAAGTGTTGAGCAACTAATGCTACGTCATAAAAAAAATAAAATAAAATTCCTATTTCCAAGCCTATCATATCAAACTCATGATATACATCACACCAGTCTGCTGTTGTCTCTCCCCTTTAGAAATAGCACTTAAGATATTTTGAAAGATATTAAAAAAAAATTTTTATACATCAAGATTTGTTTCTTCCATGAAATTAAATCAAAATTCATCTAATTTAAAAATACTATTTTATTTTATCTACATCTTCAGCGTAATAAGCACATTCATGTTGAAAATTGAGAAGGATTGTATGTACACATGAACAGAGAAAATTTGAGACATATTCGTTGTTAAAACGAAATATCTGCTAACACGGTAGAATTATTATTGATTTCATTGCATGGACCACACTGACTGAGTCGCAATCTTACCATCAAAATCCATTGCTTGAATCATGTTCTTAGGCCCTAGCAGGGCAACCAGTGCCGAAAAACAGGCTGGGGGTAGAAGAGTGTTACTCCCTGTAAAAATGCTAGTCCCGATCTAGTGCATGTGATGCATTCTCATACATCAGTTTACATGGTCCTATGGGAGAGAGCTCATAAAATTAATGGAGAGAGTGTGACGTTCAGTGTCTCCAGATCAAAATTGCTAGATATATGGTGTCATACGGTCATGAGACACGGCACATGAAAAACCACAATTATGTGATATGCTTTGATGCATGACATATGACCGTTTGACACTATATTACGCTATAGATAACTATTTTAGTATGAAACAACAAATACACTGAATAATAAGATTTTAAAATTTTTTTCTTTCTTAATATTATTATACTCTTATTATTCTTAATCACTCCAGTTCTCCTATTTGTAAGAAGAGAAAGGCTTTACAAATTTTTTTATCAAATGGGGTAAATTTATTATTTTATCTCTAAATTATTTCCGTCCAATAACACAATATCCGTGAATGAATAAAATGGTAAAATCATTTTTTTTATTTTGTAAAATATATTCTATTTTTCCATTCACTATGGCCTACGGCCCACCTAACATAAAACATTGATGTGTTTGGTAAAAGGATCTTGCAGATATTTAGTCCACGCTATGGGTAATTTCATAATAATTATTATTTTTTTTAACATTTAAATACTCATAGTTCGGTTCTATCTAATTCATTAACCAGTGGCTAGTTTTGCGAGCAGATAGCAGTCATAGCACAATGAAAAATTTAGCAAAAAGTAAATAAAGATTTGATTTATGAAAATTGAATCATTAGGAGCATGTGTAATAGAAGTAATAAAAGAAGATCACTGAAGAGAGTGAAAATCTATTTTTCCTTTTGCGTGAGGAATATGCAATTAGTATTGAAGTTGACTAATTTTTTATTTATGTAAAGTTCTCGAGAACAAATTCTCTTTTTATAGTTTCATTTCATATATATGCCTATTTTTTATGAGTAATCGGACTCCCTTATAGAGCTCCATATAACCCTATAGAAAAAAAGAATGTAATGGGTAATGTATTTGGCACGAGAATGTGAAAAATTTCTAGCACTACCGGATGATTTTTTATGACTGTATTTGCCGGAACTTTGATCAAAAGCCATGTGGCGTGATCTGATTAGACAACCTACATGTGAGACAAACCACATGTGGATTGTCTAATTAGAGTACAACAAGTGTGCGTCTGGCAAGAATGTTTAGCATGTAAATGAAACTGGTATTTGCCGACTCTATCTAAATTAGGGATGACAACGAGATGAGTATTACCCGATACCCGTGAGTACTCGCTCCAAAAGGGGCAGGTATTACTCGGCCTGTTAAGTATTGAGGCGGGTACGGGGTGAAGGATTTCTCCCTGAAGCCTTAACAGGTTGGGGTCCGGTAATGGCCAACTCAACCAGTTCCGACTCGATACCCGATTTATTTATTTATTTATTTTGGAAAAAAAATTTAAACCTAAATAGTGAGTTGGTGAGGGTTTGATCCTAGATACCCAAGATGGAAACAATAAACCTTAACTATCTCGACTTGTACTCTTTTTGTTGAATTTTTAACTAATCTTAATAATTAATTCATTCAAGATTTGAGTTTCTTAAAATAAAAATACTAATTTAAACACAAACCAAACTCCATCCATAAATCAACTCCCCTCCTCTCGCCTCTGTCTCTGTCAAACTTGAACTCTTCAACTTCAAGTCTCTACTAGTCCATTTAATCCCAAAGTCTCCGCCACCGCGCCGCGTAGCTCTTTTCTTTTTTAAGAATTTTTTCCTTAACGGGGCGGGTAATAGGTAATTTTTTCGTACCAGCTCCGAACTTCCTCGCCCTGTATCCGTCCCCGTACCTGATTTAATAGGGTACGGGTGCGGGTACGGGACGGGGATTTCCTTAACGAGTCGGGGATAGGAAAAGGGATACCCGTCCCGAACCCACTTCATTGTCATCCCTAATCTAAATCAATTAAAAATAAGTAATTATCTCAATTGGTAATGTTCAAGTACCTCTTAGAAGTTTTGTTACAAAATCTTCTGCTTTATATGGATATATTGATACATGTAATATGAATTTAAAATATACATAACGTGTATTAATACATACCACATGAGATAAGAGGTTTTGTAACAAAGGTTCGATAGTGTTTGAACATTTTCATTGTCTCCACAGTGATAATAATAAAAATTAATTATTTCTAACGGTGAATCCGACGCTTCTAAAAGCACCCTAACAACCATGCCGCGCGTTATGGTAAGACACGCTCGAAATTCGAAAACATTTTGCGCAAATGGCGGGGGAGAGATCGAATGGAGGATTGGTATCGGTCGAATCCATGGAGTTCCGGTGGGTGTATCAGGATGAGGAAGGGGAAATTGATAACGACGGGAACGCAGGTCCCGGAGAGAGGGATTGGGCGCTGCGTGATTCAGACGATGAGGATTATCCGGAGCAGAGGCTGATTCGGACGGGTCCGAGGATTGATTCATTCGATGTTGAAGCGCTCGAAGTCCCTGGGGCTCATAGGAGTGATTATGACGTGAGTTTCTTGAATTAAATTTATTTATTTTTTAATTCAGTTTGTTAGCCAGAACGTGCTACTTCTTTTAGCCATCCATGATTACATCTCTTGATGATAGAAGTTAAGAAGAACTGACTAGTTACGGAATGCCGCTGGCAGCAGCCAGCAGGTGCAGGTTAGGAGTTAAGTATCAAATTGTGATGGCAGACTCTGTAACTTGAAATTATAAGTCCATTAGAAGCGCATACATAATAAACTTCATTTACTGGTATGTTGCTTCCAAAAATTAAGCCCTTATTGCTGGCTCAGCACCTGAACTAGTACTACCATCACCACCCTTTGAATTTCCACTCTGCAGTTTAAGGGCCTCTTGCAATTCAAATATTGACAGAGCTTAGTATTGTTACAGAGAGTAGGCTCATGTAAGGCCAATATATAAGTCATAATTTTATATCATCTGAGATTGGATTCATAGAATTTCACTGTGTAAAGAATGTTATGGACAACTTAAAGCTTCAAATTAGTATGTCCATAAAATTCATTTTGCAATATATCACTGCAGTAAGATAGGCCCTTTTTAATTCAATTAGGCTTTTTTTTTTCACCCCAAATCTTTGTTTTGGTAGAATAGACCAATGGAAGTTGAAAATATTTTTATGGGCTTTTGCCCAACTCTTGCAAGAGTGAAGGGTTTACTTCTCCTTTTCCATCTTCTTTTCTTTCTTTGCTAACACGTAATCAAACTCATTGATCATGTAACTCCATATCATTGAAACTAGAGGCTACATGTGAAATTTCCTTAGCTAGCTAGCCCAACATCATTCTGTTACTGTATTGGTACAGGTAAAATTGTAGATGGAAAAGTAAAATGGAAAGGCACTGAGTACTGTTTTGTTTGATCAAGTGCAGTAAAAGCAATAAAAGTGATGAAAAATAACAGAAGTTTTCCAATATCAGTTTCCTTTCAGCAGTGAATATGATTGCAAAATTTCCCTAACTAGACATATCATATTCACAGTAGTACATTTGTAAAAATACATCCTAAGTAATTAAGACGCCAAAACATTCTGAAATATCAAGTGATCCTACAGATAAAAGTTAATTATTAACCTTATAGCATCTGGAGCTTGATTACAACCTGCAGAAAACAATGATTCCAATTTTTTATGTTCTATAAATAGGTGGATGAAAGAGAGGTGCCTTCTGATCGATTTGTTGCTGATAAGTAAATTCATATGAAGTGTACACATGCTTTATTGCTTGAACAGTTGCCTTTTGTAACTGAAATATATGGACTTTCTGATTCGTCAGTTTTCACATTACTTTCGAAGGTTAAGGGTGAATTTTTGCCTTTTGGGTAATGGAGCCTCTGTTACAAGCAAAGATGATTAGATATTAGACCAATCAAATTAGCAACCTTTTTATATAATATAATATTAGTAAATAGAAGAAGTGTTTTTTGGAAGAACCATTGCACTTATGTTTTGGTAAATTCTCATATGACTGAAAACTGCTTCTGGGTTTGGAGTCTGATTGGAAAATTTTAATGGCAGGATGTCACTTTCGGCAGGAGGATCATACTCGCCTTCCAGACACTAGGAGTTGTCTTTGGTGATGTGGGGACAAGTCCATTATATACCTTCAGTGTGATGTTCAGCAAGGCACCAGTTCAGAGAAGCGAGGATGTTCTTGGTGCACTATCACTTGTTTTGTACACCTTGATTCTGATTCCACTTATCAAGTATGTCTTCATTGTTCTTTGGGCAAACGATGATGGTGAAGGTATCACTTTTCAAGCTTGTGTACAACATGAATGTAATATATATGATTATACTTGCAATAATGTATTCATTCAGCAATTGAGTTTCCAATTTTTGTAAACCAATTGTGCAGGTGGTACATTTGCTTTGTACTCCTTGATTTGTAGGCATGCTAAAGCTAGTCTTTTACCCAACCAACTTCCATCAGATGCTCGTATATCTAGCTTCAGACTTAAAGTGCCATCACCAGAACTGGAGAGGTCTCTGAAAATAAAGGAGCGACTGGAAACTTCTCTGGCACTGAAAAAGCTTCTTCTGATGTTGGTCCTCGCTGGTACTTCTATGGTGATAGCTGATGGTGTTGTTACACCTGCGATGTCAGGTACTTATTATCAACTTAATGTGTTGTATTATTGTTGGAGGACTTGGTGCTTATGTCAGTCCATGGTACCGTGGGGGAAAAGAAAACTTTGAACCCAAGTGTATTCCCTCCAGTTGATTGATCACTTGATGTCAAGCTTACCATATTTCTTTCTTTTTTTCCTTTTCTAGCAGTAATATCTGCTGTTGGTGGCTTAAAGATTGGAGTTTCTTGGGTAACACAAGGTAACTATCATATAATTGACCATAACCCACAACATATGCCTATAGGATATAAGAGTTGAATGTTTGATTCTGATTTGCTTAACTCTTCTGCCATTCATCAAGATTTGAAGTTACTGTAGTTTTTTTACTCTTTCTGCTCTTGCAAACCTGTGGAATCCTGAAGTATAAATAATCTGACCGTTAAATTACCTCCTATGGAGGAAACTAACTTTATGATTGAGTTTCCTGGAAATGTTAACAACTTTATTTTGATCAGCTGTAAATAGAAGGTTAATTTAAGACACAGGAGTTTCAAATCAACTTAGGAGCTTAGTACATACCACTTTTTCTATTAGTGATAGGAGAAACTCTACATCCTTTTACCAAAAAATGCTGCAATAGTAAATATTTTGAAAATGCTTGGTAAGGAAGTTTAGATGTTTGAGCTTGTTTGATTCTCATTATTTGTCCAAATTTGGGAAAATTATAATGAGGAAAGAGGTAGAATGCGTATTGCAAATGTAAAAAGGTTTAAAATATGTGGTTGTAGTTGCGCAGTTGTCAAATCAAATGTCAAATCATAGGTAGATAAAATTATAATTTGGAAGAATAATGAGAAGTAGTGAGAATCAAACAAGCTCTTTGTCTGGAGGAATAGTTAACATCTCCTTTATAGTTGAATTGGTGTAGACTTAAGTATCTGTTTCGCAAGCCAGACTGATTGACATGTTAATCATCTCCTTGTAATGGTTTAACAAATTTATATTTCTTACATTCAGAGACAATATATACTTGAATTACAAATACCCAGTAGTAGTCAACATTTTATGTTACATGTCATTTACTATGAAACTTTGTGATTTTCATGCGTATTAATCCTATTGTTCTGACATCAGTGTGGCATACCAAGTCAAGATGATCAACAAGAGTTATTATTTCTTTTGTATTGCAGAGGATGTGGTGATGATCTCGGTTGCATTTCTTATAATCTTGTTCAGTGTACAGAAATATGGAACAAGTAAAGTGGGGCTTGTAGTGGGTCCTGCCTTGTTTATATGGTTTTGTTCTCTTGGGGGCATTGGCATATACAACCTTGTTAAGTATGATACACGAGTTCTGAGGGCATTTAATCCAGTTCACATTTATTACTTCTTCAAGCGCAATCCTACCAATGCTTGGTACTCCCTTGGGGGCTGTCTTCTTTGTGCAACAGGTATGCTATTAGTATGAAAACTTTATGGAAACCTTGAAAGGAAAAATCACATAAGAAAATTACCTTTCCTTTTCTCCTCTTTTCTCTTTTCCTTTATTATTTTATTTTTCTTTAAATTGGTGTTTGCAGAGAGGAAGTAAGAGAGAAGGGGGAGGGGTTGCTTTATGTACTATTGGTACATTTATTTGATATAGCCATAAGAGAATTCTTTTCACTATTTCTCTATACGAGGTCGACCTTGAGGACCACAAGAAGGTGCCTGTCAGGAAAAGCAAACACCTCCATTTGTCTTTAAAATCTGATAAGGTTAAGAAAATATTGAAAACAACTGAAGTTTTTCATCAAAGAACCTTCTATTTTCTCTAACTCAACAACTTGATTTCTCTAGAAGGAACTTCTTTGATTATAGGCTGATTTACTCTCGATTATGAACAGTTTGTTATTGTCCCCAGACGGTTGCAGTAATCTTATAAAAGCTATACTCAAGTTTTGCAAGTGGCAACTGATCTATTTCTGGATCTGACTTTTTGGTGCATGTATGTGAGAAATCACTCATGGCTGTGAAGTTAGGAAAGGAAGAAATTGAAATGCCTGAAAAATGCTCTTCTATGGAAGAGTTTAAAAATCCTCTTCTATGGAAGAGTTTTACTTCATCAGTAATATTATTCTTGGTTGTCTAATTTTGCCTTGCTGTTTTTTCTTTTTTCCTTTTTAGTAAATCCTATACTACAGTTCTATGATTTCTGACAATCAATTACATGATTCAGGTTCCGAGGCAATGTTTGCAGATCTTTGCTATTTTTCTGTAAGATCAGTGCAGGTAAAGCGGTAAACTGTATTTACACCTCTTTTTTCTAATTTTCAATTTTATTTTATCAAACATGTTTTGTGTTTTCTTACAATCCTAATTTTATCTCACAAAGACCTATTTTGTTTCTGCAGCTTACCTTTCTGTTTCTTGTATTACCTTGCCTTATGTTGGGTTACCTGGGTCAAGCTGCTTACCTAATGGAGAATCATGGCGATACAACTCAAGCTTTTTTTTCATCTGTTCCGAGTAAATACATTTTTCGGCTTTCTCATCCTGATATATCCACAAGTCATTCGCATATCACACGTATAGTAATAATGATTGATATACTTTTTAAGTTTGAACATAGATAAGGTGAAATGTCTTACTCCTCTGGATACGGCTAGTAACAGTGATTTTTTTTCCTTATTTTATGTTGCAGAATGTCTTACCCCTCTGGATACAGTTAGTAACAGTGATTTTTTTCCTTATTTTATATTGCAGCTTACACATTTCTCATGTAGTTTGGTAAATCAATATGTGCATTTTAATCTATATTTTAAAGTATAAATATGGAAGTCTAATCCAGTATTATTATAATTTTAATTCTTCTACAGGTGGAGCTTTCTGGCCAGTCTTCCTTATTGCTATTGTAGCTGCATTGATTGCCAGTAGGGCTATGACTACAGCGACGTTCTCTTGTATTAAACAGTCAACGGCACTTGGTTGCTTTCCTCGCCTTAAGATTATTCATACCTCTCATAAATTCATGGGTCAAATTTATATTCCAGTAGTGAACTGGTTTCTGCTGGCTCTAACCCTAGTGTTAGTCTGCACCATCTCAAGTATTTACGAGATTGGAAATGCATATGGTAACTATTTACTGCTTGTCTTTGAAGTTGTATATATTGCCAATATATTTTTGTTATGTTTGGTTTTTAGATTATCAGGCTAATTGTAATTGAGCTTGATAAATTGATAGATACAAGCGTATTGAATTTTAGCTTGACAACCTAGAAAGCCAATCTAAAATGAACTTTTAGCAATCTATTTTTGAGTTTATCTTCTGAGGATTGATCAGCTTTTGAGTGATATCTAAAATGAACTTTAGCAATTGATTGTGTGATAGGATCTTGGCATGAAAAATCTAGCCATACAAGAGATCGGAAGAGCAGCAGGATCTTACATTTCACTGGAAAATAAGGTTTGCATTCGTGCTCCCAAGTCCTACCTTTTTGGTTGACTATCTCAGGTCTAACTAGAACTCCATCTCATTATCCTGTTGGGAATTATAAAATATGGAGTACATGTTTGAAACCAGCTTTACCTTCATCTACCAGTGGTAATATAGCTAGTTGTTTTCCTGTCAGCATGACTTTTAATTTCTTTGAAATGAATCCTCTTTCTAGATGGATATTGAATTGGCCCTGGTATATTCTCATTTTACTTTGTTCGACAGGCGTTGCTGAACTAGGAGTGATGATGATGAGTACGGTCTTAGTAACGCTTGTAATGCTTCTTATATGGCAGATACACATCCTTATTGTGCTGAGTTTCGCCATTATCTTTTTGGGGTTGGAGTTGACATTCTTTTCATCAGTTTTATGGAGTGTGGGGGATGGTAGTTGGATCATACTGGTATTTGCTGTAGTTATTTTCTTAATAATGTACATCTGGAATTATGGAAGCAAGCTGAAATATGAAACTGAGGTTAAGCAAAAGATGTCAATGGATTTGCTGAGAGAACTGGGTCCTAACCTAGGAACAATGAGAGCTCCTGGCATTGGCTTGCTTTATAATGAGCTTGCAAAGGGAGTACCGGCTATATTTGGGCAGTTCCTTACCGCTCTTCCTGCTGTGCATTCAATGATCATATTTGTATGCATAAAATATGTCCCTGTTCCTGTTGTGCCTCAAAGTGAAAGGTTCTTATTCCGACGGGTCTGCCCAAAAATCTTACCACATATTTCGTTGTGTTGCCAGGTAAGATCTCATTTTGCTATAAGATCTCCATTTTTTATATTTAAGTAATGGAATCTTAAGTTTCGTCCTAAACCTTGTATGTCCCTGAACCATCCTTAACGAAATTTTGATGTGGACAAAGAAAATTTGCGAGATCAAAATTAACATGATCCATTATGCGTGGATTCAGTAGGGGCATGTCAACCTCCTCTTTAAGGAGAGCACATTAGGAAAGCTTATATATATATATATATATTTTATATTTTTGCATGAGTACCAATGCTATTTAGCGAACCTGGTATAAGAAGAGTATGCTTGTGGATATGAGATGGGCTTGTACCTGTGGAGCCTCCTCTAGATCCGAAAGATTGTTGCATGAACGCTGCACCTTCATAATTTTCAACGCTAGTGTATCTCATTTGTCATTAATTGGACAGTGCACATTTTAGAGTCCATAATGTTTGATTAAAAATTTTTCACGTTGATTCTTTTCAATAATGCTTTTCATTTAGTTGGAAGGTCATTTTAAAATATGATAGTTGCATTGCAAAAATGTCCAGCCTCATCCTGACATTGTCGTGGTACCATTTAGCCTGTCAAGTGGCAGGATACTGAACCTTTTTAGCATAGATTAATACCATGTGGCAAAAAGGGTGTTTCTCTTGTCTATTCCTGCAAAGCCTCCACGACCATAGTATTGGGACATGTTTTCAGGAAGATTAATTTATAGTCCAACTGTTGCCACTAACAGATATGGTTACAAGGATGTGCGCAAAGAAAACCACCAGACTTTCGAGCAGTTGCTGATTGAGAGTCTTGAGAAGTTCATTCGTAGGGAAGCCCAAGAAAGATCACTGGAGAGTGATGGTGATGATGACTCAGACTCCGAAGAAGAGCATACTTTTTCAAAAGTTCTGATAGCTCCCAATGGGAGTGTTTATTCACTAGGTGTTCCCCTCCTAACTGATTTCAAGGACAGGACGAAGTCCTTTTCAGAAGCAAGCGCCTCAGAAGAGCAGTCAGACACTCCTACAGATCCATCTATATTTGATGCGGAACAAAGTCTTGAGAAGGAGTTATCCTTCATACGCAAAGCCAGAGAATGTGGGGTGGTATATCTTCTTGGCCATGGGAATATTAGGGCAAGGAAGGATTCTTGGTTTATCAAGAAGCTTGTCATTAATTATTTTTATGCCTTCCTAAGAAAGAATTGTAGGAGGGGGATTGCAAATTTGAGCGTTTCTCACTCACAGTTGATGCAGGTGGGTATGACTTACATGGTCTAAAGTCACTCTTGTATTCATAGGAGGCACACTTTGATATTGCACCAAGAATCGAATTTTATCTTGGGTTTTACATTAGGCAACATTGGAGTCTCCTCATGTTTGGAAATTTTTATAGTTACTGGTCGGGCGCTGCTACATCTATTGTTATGATACTGGAGGTTTTTTGTCTTGTAGTTACCGTGTTAATATGAAAGTTGGTCTTTGATAATTCTTTTTCTCAAGTCGTTCATTCCTTTTTAACATGCCAATGATTCATGTAGAGCTACGAGAGATGATAAATTCTTGCTTATGCAATTCAAGAGAAAATGTGGCTGCTCAATGTCACAGTCACCTCAAACTAACATGATGGATTTAACAAGTAGACAATGTGAAGGAGGATAACCATATGGACATCTTCATTGATGGTGTGTGAAGGTGTAATTTGCTTAAAGAAAGAGAGAAAATCTCTTCCTCACAATTTTTCTTCTCTCCTTTGGGTTGTTGAATCTTCTTTCTACTCTACTCTTTTTTTATGTATATATATGCCGTATCATATATTCTTCTCTATGCATTATTGTGTTGAAAACAAGATTCTAACAAACATAAAATGCAATGAGGCAAAGAGGGAACTCTTTCCCCCTTTTTTCACTTTATTTATTGTACGAGTCTTATTCATGATGTCTCATGGTGTTAAGGTTCATACATGAAACCATTAGTTAAAAGAGTGTCTCAATATTAGAGAGACGCCCTCATGCTTTTGATATACTTTGTCATAACTCAAGCCAACCACAATATAGATAATGCAAAACATCAATACACAAAAGTCAAAATTCAAGCCATAGTTCGCTAAAATAACAAATGAAAATTGGACTTCTATAAGTTGATTGGAACAAGTTTACAAGAGGAGAATATCATTCTGGATTCAACTACAGTAACCAAAATCTCTTACAGAAATTTAACTCAAACTAACAGTAATAATTGGCATTGATTAACTCCGATCAGCAACCAAATGCGATCTCAAGCAAGCTCAATAATTACCCCTGGAGATACTTGATGAATTCCGCCAGTTAAACAGCTCAACCGATAGAAATCAGCCAAAGGTCTATACGCATTTGGCCACAAACTGCTGATTATGTTGTCTAATTCGAATGACAATAAGAAAGGGATTTGAAATGTGAGAGAATATGAAAGGGGATGAGAAAATAGGTGAAGAAGGAATGAGGAACATAGTTTAGAATTGGGGATGAGAATTAGATCAGAAATTGGGATGAGAGGGGAGTTTCAGATTGAGAAATACGTGAGAGGAGAGAGAGCCAAGCAACGAAGAGTTTTCACATTTTTCATAGCTTCCCCTTTTTCCCCAACCAATGTGCTTACATATAATAAAAGGGTGATTTAGAGGGGGTAAAGGTCTGTTCTGGAAACAAATTTCTATAATAAAATATATCATGTGTACCCATGACATACTTTCGCACTTTTTTTTCGATTAAAATTGTTTGCTCAGGCTTTGAGGGTTAACAACAATTTTCATCCATCAGGGAAAAAAAAAAAAAAAAAAGGAAGAAGGAAGAAAAAAAACAGCAATTTTCCAAAAACTAATTAGGGATGCTCTAATGGGTACCATTTTCAAGCACCATACGGTACTGTTACAATAGTAGACAGATGAGGTGGCATAATAATAAATAATGGCTAAGCAAATTTATATATATATTTTTAATGAGAGAACATTTTCATTCAAACTCTTACTTTTGCAGTAAGTGGTTGATATAATTTTTTTTTTTTACCCATAAAAATTCGGTAAGTTATTACATTACAAGGCAACTCACGTTCCCTAATCGTAATTTCACTTTTAATCAAACATACCGAAAACTTATTTTATGTGGAATTAAATTACTGGCAATTTAAACAAGTTCAGAGATAAAGCATCCCATCCTTCCAAATTGGAGTTTTTCATATATAATATTGCATCGATTTCGGTGTCAATTATAACTTATTATATGCTAGAAAGACCATACAACTTTCAAACACAGACTAGGAAACAAGCCACTAGCTATGGTAATGTTCTAATAATGTGTGAGTATAACTGGGATCTGTTTGAGTCTGGAGTTCCTTGAACACGAGCTTTTCAGGCTTTCCAAGTATTTGGATAAACCAGATAATGTCAACTCCCACGCCAGAAAGAATATTGAATCAAGATATTCTGATTGAGGCCGTGACTAATTCAATTAGCAATTTCATCAGTTCCTCCGCAAGTGGCATCGTGTAAGACCTGTCTGTATTATGAAAAATCACATTTAGAAGCTAGTTAGTGATTCCATAAGTCCCCAGCACTTTGCGTCATCTAGAAGCTGTATATGGTTGCTGCAATCTCTCATTTTCGTCCCTGTGATCATCAGTTTCTGAAGGCGGCTTAATGTATAATGATGATTGAAAAGTTTCCTTCTGTTTGGATGCAAACTTGAATCTCAGAAGTAGTGAGTTTGTCATCACACCAATAGAACTCAATCCCATAAGGGCACCAGCGATCGAAGGAGACAGAATGGTCCCCGACACAGGCAGCAAGGCTCCAGCTGCTATTGGAATTCCTACCTGTAAGGAAAAAAGAGAAGTAGGTTAAATGAATTAAGGGCACAGATATCCCTGGAGTATTATCCTGAGACATACTGTTAAGAAACAGAGAACTTATATACTAGTAAACAAGGACCCCTCTATCCTTTCAATTCCTTCCGTTTAATATTTCTGAACGTGTAATGGGATAGCCTCAGTTTACGAACAGAGCTTGACAACTGTTGGACTGGTAATTCTGATGTTTGCTTCAAGGTTAAATAAAAAAATCCAACATAACAGTCCTAGAAATACAATGAATGCAAAACCGGAAACAACCTTGTTGCCCCACCCCCACCCCCTGTTGGGCCCCCCTCTTTTTGTTGTCTTTTTTTTAATATACATATATACAATTAACTACCACAAAAAGGAAAGAAAGGGCAAAAAGGAAAAAAATGAAGAGCCAAGATGCTATCTCCTCAGAGATTAAGAGGACTCAGGTGTGAGCTTGTTCTTCCACCGCTATCAATATATCTATTATGATGACTAATCATTATGAAAAGAGAACACATTCTTTCCAATGTGCATGGTGCAATCAACTTACAATGTTGTATGCAAAAGCCCACCAAAGATTTTGCTTTATAGTCTTCATTGTAAGTCTGCTCAGCTCCAGAGCATCAATTAACTGCATGAGATGTCCCAGGTTAATAATCTCTGACACAAGACCTGAGGAGTTTTTTCAAGTGGGAAAATACCCGATCTCAACAACATAAGCCATTTTGGGTTGGTATTTTGTCTTAACAAAAAAAGACAAGTTGGTCAAACCAGTATTATCCACATATTTTACGGAACCCATAAATACTAACCCAGTTTTACACTATTAATTTCCACTCATTTTATTTCATTCTAAAACAACAACTCTTAACCTAACAGCGGTATAAATTGTAAGGGGGGAAAAAACAGGATGCAAGCAAACATACCTGGGACAATTTGTTGTGCATTAGCACAATAGATGACACCTCACTAGCAGCTCCAACACCTCCACCAATGGCAACACCTACATGTGATGAAGCCAGAGCTGCTGCATCATTGATTCCATCACCAACCATAGCTACAATATTCTGATCGTCCTGAAGTCCACTAATGAACTTTTTCTTTTCATCAGGTTTGACTCCAGACAATACCTACAATTGACCATTCGATTTTCCAGTGAGCTAGCTTTCTTTTTTTTTTTTTTTTTGTATGTGACGGAAGCACATACATGTATTATTTAAATCATCTCACCCTTTCTTTCGGGATACCAACAACAGATGCAACATATTCAGCAGCATTCTTTTTGTCCCCAGATAGCATATAAGTTTTGATTCCTTGATTGGTCAAAGATTTAACAACATGCCTAGCATCTTCTCTAATCTGATCCTCAACATAAATTATACCAGCAAGAATACCATCTACCCCCACATAAACAACTGATTGATTCTTAAACTCCTCAAGTTCTAAGAAAGGATTGTTTGTCACTCCATGCCTGCATGAAATCAAAGACATTATGCTTAAAGGTCGAGAACATTAAATACAGAAAGGGAAAATAATTAGTTAAAAAAATACTTATTCTAAGTAATTAAAGACAAGTTTTTCCATTGGATGATTCACGATGATATGAAAATTTTGAACTGCTTTTCTGCCAAAAGAAGTATCATCGGCTCCTTTAGAATTGGAAAAATAATGCGCTTAGTTAAATAGACAAGAGTCCCAATATGTTTACCCCTTTTTCTTAGGAACCAAAAAATTTCTTTCATTATCTTTGACAAATCCTTTTTGGTGCAGAAAGATACCCAATGACCTCATGCAATACTACACTGCTTCATGGATTCTGTCTCAGTTATGGATGGAAATCATGTGAAAAATAATACATAGCAAGGAATAGTGACGTGCATTTAGTTTGCAGCAATAGTCACTGTAAAGAGAGTGCGATTCCACTGACATCTACGGCAATAAATCCCTAGATGTAATTATCCAAAATGAGATCTCAATGGAAACTAACAGAGTAGCGACTGGAGGAGCATCCTTTTAACATGAAATTTATTCCAAGTTACTAGAACAAAGAGTTCTAGGGGAAAAAGAACATTGATTTCAACCAGTATGCTTAATTTGATATTAAGTATCATCAAACGAGGAATCAACTTCTTGAAATACCTTTTAACCCACTCCAATGTACCCACAGATACATTTTTCTCATCAACGGTGGCCGCTGCACCAGATCCAGGTTCCTCTATAAATGTTCCCTCTGCTGCCTAGAACCACAATTTTCAGTCAGAAATTTAGAATTGTTTTCTAACAGAATGATTAAGGAGAATCTGCGAAGTATCACCAGTACATTACCCTCAACATGATCATATTAGCCAATATTGCCATTAAATGATCCACATCATGTGATTATCTTCAAATAATTAAAGAAATTAAGGAAACCTACAAATTATATACATGTTACTGATATGCTGGACTTGAGCAATAAATAGAAGCATTGCATACTAGGAATCTAACCGGGGCTAAGTGACATGATTTCATCCAAGAATGTGCAACAGATAATCTTGGATCCTTAAGTCTAAAAATATATAGTTTCTTCACATTTGAAATGATGCAACTATGAAGCACTCTCAGCACGCTGACTGTTAAATATTATTATAGAAGCTACCAGAAGATAACAAAGACAAAAGGAGCTGAGTTGATTTCAAGGAGATGACTTATCAACAAATTAGCATAAGCTACCAGTATGCAGAAGAAAATAATGAACGGTTAAATTTTTTTTACCACAGGACATAACTGGGATAGGCTTAAGAACCCACCGCAAAGACATGCAAAATTTCGAAAGCATTCGTTAACAAGTAATCATTCCAGGCGGGCATCTATGAAAGAAGAAAATACCTTCACATTTATTGAGTTCAAAGCATGCGATGCCTCCACGATTGCCTTCCCAATTGGATGAATTGTATTTGATTCAACTCCAGCAGCTAACTTCAAAATATCAACTTCAGACCAATTATGAGCTGAAGTTAAATCTGGCCTGCATTAAAACCCAGTTAATCACTCTATACGCATACTAACTGAACATGGAATGGAAATAATTGAAAGAAATGAAGCTTGACTGGAGTGCATAGAAATGATTTTTCAGATGTCAAATTAGTGGAACAATCATATATGGATGGATTTGCGGGTTTAAATTGTATGAATGTGAAAAATTTTGAACCATTACTATAATCGCTTTCTCAAGTTTTTATACAAAGTCCCCAGTGTCATGGATCCATATTACACAGTCAAAGCCCAGTACGCCAGTACATTGTAAGTGACTTTCTCAGAACTGTTAAAATTATGAAATATCAAAAATTGGAACTTCATATTGAAATAATAATAGTTAATTAAAATTAATTAATAAAAATTGTAAAATGTTAACATCTTGTACTCACTGTGGTTCTGTAATGGCATGGTCACCCAATGTCACTACTTTTGTGACACTAGGTCTGCCAATTGTTAGTGTCCCCGTTTTATCAAAGACAACTGTATTCACCATGGAGAATTTTTCCAAAATACTTCCACCACGCAAAAGTAACCCTCTTGTAGCACCAAGTGAAGTCCCAACCTAAATTAAAAGTTAATAGCAATTTCATCATATATTATAATTAAGACTCCATATGAACCTTGTTAAGCATTCATATGAATCTAAACGTCACTGTAAAATGATTACCAGTACAGCTGTTGGCGTTGCTAGCCCAAGTGCACATGGACATGCAATAACCTGCAGCAAGAAAATGAAGAGAAGTTATTTCTGATTTCAGACTGTAGATGGGCAAACACCAAAAGGCACAGACAACGTAGCAAAAAGCTTGAAAAGAACTACCCAGGATGGGCTTTGGGAGATAGATATTAGATAGCTTGAGGAAATCAGAACCTTCTTCTGTTGGATAAGAATAAGACACACACACACACACACACTGCTTTTCATGCTTTTCGGTTATTACTATTTTATAAATG
>CAVNYN010139446.1:798-30554 GCA_963692815.1 Nyctanthes arbor-tristis
AAAAAAAAAAGTCAACCGGGCTTTGACCGGGTTTCCCGGGTTTTCAAAAAAAACCCGGGACCGGACCGGACCGGACCGGTCTGGGACCGGACCAGACCGGACCGGTCTTTTTTGCCATAAAGCCCGGACCGGGACCGGCCCGTTCGGTCCGGTTTCGGTCCGGTTCACCCGGTCCCGGTTTTTTTGCACACCCCTAACGTTTACTATCACACATTCCCTCCTGTTCAAGGCATGCATTCCCATCATTTCCTTCAAATTCTGCCTCTTCTATTTCAGTTTCATGATCATCATTTTTAATACCAACCTTGAGGAGAAAATTAAACACAAGAAGCAAATCCCGTATAAAAGATCACCAGAGATAATGAGGATTGAGGAGCAAGACCCATAACTATTGATGGTAATCAACTTACTGTAAAACTAACAAATAAAAAAAAAAAAAAAAAAACTGAATAAACCAATAAACTGTATCCTACCGAATTATCTAACATTCGGAACGAGACATTTACCCTTTCTTAGAATACCTGTAACTTCTAAACATGTTAAAATCAGAACATTCCTGAATTATACCTTGTTTCTGTCATGTATCCAATTCCAGCCAAAAAGTCCGCACCCTGGTTCCCTTCCCCAAGAATATGCTTGAATGTGCTTCTTGAATTGACAAATTATTTCCACCAGGTAAGCAATTTCCCAGATAATTCCTCAATTCTATTGGTACGAAAATGGACAGCCAACAAAGTTGCAAACCAACTTCTACTGCCATTAGTTCAGCCACAAATATTGACACTTCACCGAGAAAAGTCATAGAATCCAACAATCATAACACCATCAGGATCCCTGAAGCTAATCCATCTCTTTTCGAAGCCCCATCTGTTTTTAATTTAACCCATCCCTGAACTGGTTTCTTCCACATTACCAATCAGATCTGCTGAATCTGAGTCTTGATCTGCCCTTCGGGATTCCAAAATAATTAGAACTAATTAATTTGGTAATAACAAATTCAAATTCTTCCATCTTGCACGATTTCTTTCTTCATTCCATGATCCTCAAAGCTAGCAGCGACTATCAGTCGCCGTTGTAGCGTTACACCTGTAGCGGCGACAAAATGATATCGCCGCTATAGGTCCACTCTATAGTGGCGACAAGAGTGTGTCGCTATAGGTCCCGTTTACAGTGGCGACATGTTGATGTCTATAGTGGCAACATGTAATTCGTCGCTACAATATTGGCGGGAAGATTTCTCACCTTTATTGAGGCTTTTATCGACGACAATTTGTTAAAATAGGTACCATGTTCCTCGCTATGATTTTTATAAAAACTGTCTTCCTTTAGAACTCTATATTTTCATTTATTCTGATTCTATTTCTCATCTATATATTAATAAAATGAGAGGTGCTATGGTACAGTTTAACCGCAATTTTCCCGCCCAAAATGCTTCAAGTGAGGGCTCTTTGGTCATTTTGATTGTTTTGTGGTAACCAATGCGGTAACTTTAATGTTTATCCCTTCTACTTTTTTGTTTTTAATTTTTTGCCTTTATTTGAATATTCTCTTTGCCCCCTCTCCCTCTCTCTCTCTCTCTCTCTCACCCTCTCTCTCTCTCACAGTCCTCAACCATCACGCCACTAATGAAATTGATAATGAAGAGTCCTCATTCAATTTTGTTCTTTCAGTTCATTTTTACTCTATATATATACACACATTTTAATAGTTATTAATTTCATTATATGTTATCAAACGATGAGTTATTCATATTTATTATTTGAAATTAATTAATCTTCTTTTGTTATGATGTATATGATTTTATAATTTACATCATCCGTGACGATCTAATATATTTGTAAAAAATAAAAATATATATATTTTATTACAAAATATCATTGAGTTAATAATCATTTCATATTATGTAGTCCCTCTTCCGTTGTATATCATAGGGTAAATAAATTTATTTGTTTTAATGATGCCATTTAATAGTAAAAATGATATTACACTATATGTTTATATGGTATATGTTACTACCATGTGGCCATATGGAATGTACTGAGATATACTATATGGTTGTGATTTTCCATATTTCGTGTTCCGATGCACGCTACATGGTTATGTATAACCATATGATGTCATACCATATGATAGTAGATTGGGTTAATTGCTTTCAATTTACTGTACATTATAATTATTGTAAGATGATGCCAACAGAAACGAAAATTTGTTTTTACTTATTATTTATCATAATTTATTAAAACTAAATATTGATATTTACGTAGATACTTTGATAAGATGTCTAACCGTGCAACGCACGGGTGAAAATCTAGTTATTTATAATTTAAAAATAAATATCTAAGTAACTTTCCGAATTTATCAATCAATTTTACTTTTATCTTACTTGTGCTTTAGGTGTCCACTACATGAGAGCAATTTCATCAATTCGAAACTGATTTACATATTAGATACTTATAGTAATTTTTTATTTTTAATTTCTTCCATGCTTTTGTAATTTGGATAATTAAGAATATATTTCACACCTACTTTTTGTATTTATTTTATTATCCATTATTTGGATAATTATATACATGGTATTATATTAAAACTAAGTGTGACTGTTAAATCAACTGTATATTACTTTTATTGCATTTAATATATGTCTGATTAAAACTAATTATAAGTTAATGTTGAATTACTCTTACTGCTATTGTTCTTCCTATGCAACGTATAGGCGAGAATAATAATAATAATAATAATAATAATAATAATAATAATAATAATAATAATAATAATAATAATAATAATAATAATTGCAGGAATGGGATTGAGTTTCACGGTTGCTTAAAGCCTCCCACATTTGGTAGGAAGGAAAGTAATAATATGTCACACATTAAAAATGGACGAAATTACGTTATAGGCTACCATGAATGATATATGATTTCCAGTCCAACAAACTTCTTCAAAGGCCTATAACTGGAGAAAACAATGATGGGAAAGCTATAGGCTGAAAACTGATTATCAACATTTTTATTATTCACAATCAAATAAATATTACGTAAAGCCCTAAGAGTCTTTAGGTACTGCAGAGCTTACAACACAAGGATCCTCCGGTACTAGATATATATATATATATATATAGTAATTTCTGTCCCTTTTCTCTTCTTTTTCTCCCTTCCTGACCATCCACTTATGGCGTGTGTGTGTGTATATATAAGGCTAACTAGGGTTTCTAAGAAGATTGACTTCTTTTTTCCCCTTGGTGAACAGGATAAAGGTTGAATTTTTTTTTTGTGCTTCAAAAAAAAAAAATGTAAAAAGAATGAAGATTGCCCGGTCAGGGGAAAAATGAAGATTTATATATATCGTATGTGAAATGAAAATAGTGTTAATCGCATCAAATGTCACTGAATTTTCACTCTACTTGTAACTTGATGCCTTACTTTGACAGAAAAAAACCAGTTAGGTTACTAAACTTTAATTGCAGAAAAAAAGTAAACTACTTTGATTTCATCGCAATTATATCGCTCCATTAATTCGGTATTAGGTCGTTCCATTTGATCATACAAAAATATTAGTTTTACATTTCTTTTTCATCCGTTCCAAAATGTAGATCGATTTTATTTTAAAATGTAGTTAAAATACTAATTTTTCTTATATACTGTTATTTAAGTTGCATTGTTGTTATCAATAAAATAAAACGATTAAAGTTGAATAATTATAAATGAAAATAGTGTAATAGGAAAATGATGATATATTTACTTTTTCAATACTATATTAGCGAGCATTGGATCTAAACTGGCTTCGTTTAATTCACCAACTTTTTCATTGTATTTCTTAGTGCAATTTTTCAATTAATTAGCACATATTTTATCCGATGATGGTTTCAAGCCAAGTATTATTATTTTGTTAAGATGAGTAAAATATATTTTATTAGATATTTTCTATTTATTATTGTCTTTTTTTGTGGTACCTTGAAATAAATTTACAATAGTTAGACATTCATGTTTCGAGTGAGAAGTTTTAAGTTCGAACCACACCTACCCCTACCCCCAAAAAATTGCCTCTTGTATATAAAAATTAAAAAAAAAATTTTTTTGATTACTAAAAAAGAAATTATTTATTTAATAAGTTTTCTTGTTGGTATCTTGAGTATATAACATTTTTTCAGAGTACATTCAGAATTACATTTTGATTTTATTAGTTACATTAAAATATAAAATAATAATAAAAAAATTGTGTTTAGCCATAAAATTTAAAACTAATACTGATAATTCAAGTAATCGTGATAATAACTATTAGAATAGTGATAATTCAAGTAATAAAAGTGCCTTTCTTATTAGAACAAGGCCCTACGTTCAAATCTATGGCCCAGAACGCCTCCAATTGTATCAAAATCTAATTATCTTATTTGTTGAAACCATGCCATAAATTTATTTTTGATATATAAACGCTAACGACAGTAGCCATTGATTGCGATTTTATAAATTTACAAGATTTTTGAAACTCAGCCAACTCAGGAGGATTCGCCCCATTAGTACAGTATCTGTTGGATGACAGTTTATAAGAAAACAAACATCTACGGTATATGAGAAATTTCTGGAGACCTGACACATAAGAAATCGCATGAATACTGCTGGGCTTGTTGCATTGCATTTAGGCAACCATAAATCTTTGGGACTACAGTATGAGAAATTGCTTGTTGCATTTAGGTAACCACAAATCTTTGGGACATTTTTCTCCTTCAAATCCAATACCTCTGCCGTAATAATCTGCGCAAAGAAAACAAAATTTCAAAAATTATATATCACGGCTTAGTATATATGACAAAAAAATAAATAAATAAATTTCAACTCTATAACTTGAAGATGTAAATGGAAATCATGCCTGACATAATAAGAGAGGGTGATAATCATGAACACACAAGTAGCTAAGGACTTGGCCATGTTGCATTTCTGGTTATCCTATCTTCTCACTTAGATTTTGAAGCTCTGCAAGTCTCTTCATAGTGATGGATATCATAACAAATTAAAGATGCATAAAGACTATAAAAGAAAGATTTGTAGTAAATTAATGAGATTTTTTCAAATAGTTGGGTTATGGATTGGAAATACAAACTTAAAACAAAAGCAGATTACCCAACAGATTTTGTTAACCATAGCATAAAACTCGGAGAAGCAAAAGACATGCAAAGTTTGTTATTCATCGAATAGAAGTGCTATGCTGTCAAGGAAGGTGGCGGGCAAAACAGAAGTACTCAAGTACAATTTTATTAGCTAGCATGCAAAACCAAAGTGCAGTTTTATCCTTTTCTATCGACGCAAAAAAACTTAGAACAAATTTTCTTCCGTTATTAAGAAAATATATATGGACGACAGGAATTATGGCACTGCTGTCCATAGAATCTTTCACTAGATGTAACAATTGATTAACTTCTAGATCTCAATGAAAATTGAGCGTTCCAGTCAAATGTCGTGATAGAAAGCTAAACTACCATGAATATGATTGGAAGTCAAACCATGAAACAAAAATAAGGATTCTACGTCAATTAGCAAAAACTACAAGAAGAAAAATACAAACAAAAATATGCTGAGCGTGGAAACAATTCCACGGCAATGACATTATAGTTGCATTAACATTGATAATTTAGAATAAGAACTTACTAGTGGCATACTTGTATCGAAGACAAGGGTCAGAACATCTCTACTTTTTCTAGTGCAAAATTTTTAAGTGAAAGAAAGGTTGAGACATGAAGCACTGACTGAATACGATCATTAACAATTGTGTCCTTCATTTGCAGAGTTTTGGTCATTGGACAATGGACAATAAGAATACAAATGCTTATAGTCATCTGAGAGCAATATATCACCATCTTTGAAACATTTGATAATACGAGGCCTTCCAATTCTTGTCCATACAGAATCTGGCGTTTTGTCCATGACAAATTCTTTGGTCCATGATGTCTTCATACCATATTCCTTCATCACCCAGACAACAACATGAGAAACTGAAGCATTATCACATAAGCATAGACAACCTGCAAGAACTCCAAGGCTATGCTTAGAATGTTCTTGTCGTTCAACAGTGTATGGCGGAGGAAATGGCTGAAATGATCTCCTCTTCGAGGTTGAAACAAGAAATCAAGTCAGAACCAACTAAATCTTGTATGAGATTCCCATTCAAAAGTAAACCAGCACAATAAACAGTAGAATGATGATAATCATAAGCAAATGGGAAACTCCCTATGCTTCTCCATGAACCTGTTCCAAGGGTGTAAACACTACACTCAGAATTTTTAACTCTTAAAAAGTCACTCGTGATTTCGTCAAACTCCCAATCCTGAGCAACTCTAAAAACTTTATATTGGCCACTAATCATGCTTACTCCAAATCCATAAACCAAGGAATGGGGGGATTCAATAGATCTTTCAAAGAGTGGAACAGGGATATACTCCCGCCTAATTGGGTTAAATATATATAAAGCTTCCTCCAAGTCATCAAAATGATGCCAGAAGCAAACAAAGCCATTGATGGAATTTACCAACGCTGGAAGAATATCGAAGTAGTCAGGAAACACCGTAAGCTCAAATTTGATTTTAGAATTATAGCAAACATCGTGATGGTTAATTTCATCCTCAAATTCAAACAATCGGCAAACATGCCCAACTGACTCGCTTTGGAAGACAATAAGGCTGGGATTTGCTCTGGAAAGATGTAATTTTGGAAATTCCGGAGTAGAGATTAGGTTAACAAATTTTTGCAGACAAGTTTGCAGTTTATGACACTTGCGGCTGGAACTCTTGACAGGATTTCGACAATAATATGTGCCGGTAAATTAATCAAGAACCCCTCTGGATCACTCACTTTTGCTTTCATTTTCTTTGACATTTGACAATTTAAAGACAGTGCCATATTAGCAGGAGATAGTCACTAAAGCTTCATCTTGCAGGACAAAAGTTTGCGAAGAAATTTAAAGAATTCGCTGCACTTACTTCATCAGGTTTGGACATCCACATCAATAACTTCAACGGATTTTCCGACCCAAATTCAAAGAGCCACCAAATATTCTGCGAGATTAGAGGCCAAGATGCGTCAAAGATTGCAGTGGGAGAGAAAAATCTGCACCTTTGACGAAATTCGTTCTGCGCGGAAATTGAAATACTAGTACTAGAACTAGGTTTAATCGAACCCCAGCCGTTGAATCACATTTCGATTTGGGATTTTCTGTTGAAGGAGGGGTATTGAAGATGAATGTCATTAAAACGGAAAATGAATTTTATATATTGTTTTTTTGCATAATAACTGTATGAGGTAGGGGCTACGGATCGCTGGATCTCAACCCCCTCCGCGATCCGACTATAGGTCCAGATGGATCACTTGTTTGTTAATCTCAATTTGTTATTATTACTATTTTTTTAATGCAATTCCTTTACATTATACAAAATCCTTACAAAAACTATTTTACAAAATTAGTATTTTCCACTCACATGTTGCATAGGCTTAATATGGTGGCTACATATATATATATATATATATAATAAACTGAAACTATAGTACAATTTTATTATTATTTTGTCAAGTCATTTTGTAGATACACTTTTAGAGGAAAAAAAGTGTAAAAATGAAATAAAATCATATGTATAACACCATATAGTGTCGTAGGGCCATATTACGTGCATTGATACATGTCACATCATTATGACTTTTTAAACGGTGTACGTCACATGGTCATATAGTATCTATCATATAGTGTCATAGCATATAGTGTTATATTGGAACTAAAAAAAGTGTGTAAAAGTTGACTTCTCGTTTTGAATTTTCAATACTTCAACTTTCCTTGTGTACCTTATTTATTACTAGTTGTATAGTCATGCGTTGTAAGGAATATAATAATTAGCAAACAAAAAAATGTGTGATAATTTGAAGAGCTAAATAGTCACAACTTTATTATATACTACTAATTTATATACACATGTTACTAATAATTACAATTTATTGCGTACAATTCTTTTATTTGACATAAAGCTAATTAAATTATCATTCCTAGAACAATACACTTAACTAATAAAAATGAGAATTAATGAGGAATTTTTTAATATAAATTTAATTTCACGTTAAATATGAAAACAAAGAAACCATGGAAAAAGAGAACATACAAAATTTATATAACTCTAAGATTACCATACACTCATATCTTTTTTCAATAAGTATCAATACAAGAACTCTAGGAACACATTTAGAGCATGGATGATATTCATTAATCAGAATGAATTCTTTACCATATTTATTCTCTACCACATATTTTTGAAAAAAAATTAGTTTTTGCATATCCTCTCTCCAAAAACAATCACTATTCACTAAATTCATTCTAAAAATTCTAAAGTACTCACTCTTCTATTTCAAAAAACTCAAGGGAAGTAATATTACAATAAATGATAAATTCTATCTGATTTACCTCTAACATTAATTATTAACCACTTTTCACTCTAAAAAGAATTAAAAGAATTTTTTATTTTTGTTCTAAATCATCATCATCATCAAATCTTATTACTATTATATCCCCTCAACTTAAATTTTTACCAATATATAAGTTTGTAGTAAACATATAGTCATAAGTTTTATGACATGTGGTTTATCATATTGAATTGAATTAAAGTAAAAGTTTTGAAACTGACTTAATTTAATTTACTTATTTATTGTTGTGTCATCAATTTCACAGGTACTTAATCGAAATGATAAAGAAGTCCTAATAATCCAAGACTTGAAATTTGTCCGCAACTATTAGAATTTTAAAAAAATATAAAATCTTTGAAGATAGCCAAAAAACTAATAGAATAGATATACCAAACACTAATAGATAACAAATAACATAACATTAGAGCTTAATTTAAAGCTTAATTAGGAATGTGTGTGTATGTCTGTGTGTATATGTATTAAAAAGATATAAGATTGAAGATTAGCTTGCAATCTGCAAACTTATATATGTATATATAATATATATTAATAAGAAAATGTGTATAAGATTGAAAGCATATATAAACAGGAGAGTAAATGTATATATTTATTTATTTATTTATTAGAAAATATCTCCACTCGAAAATATAGACTCGAGATACAATTTTATTATATTTATTATTATAATATATTATAATTACATATATCATATATATATGTATATAAAATAAAAACGTATATAAGATAGTAGAGATTAACTTGAAACCTAATTAGTTGGAATGTATATATTATATATATAGATTATTATTAAAATAAAATACATAAAAAAAAGATATATATAAGTAGGATATTAATTTTGATGAGAAAATTTACATGTGGCCACTATCTTACTTTCATATATATATATATATATATAATATATATCTTATCTTACATATATACAAATATATTCTGCAAAGTTACTATTGCTGGTAACAGTATACTTACAATTTTTCAGACGTGTGCTCTTCCGATCTCCCCCCCTTTTTCTAAGCCAATTTCCTATTTTACGCCTTCCCCCATTCTATCCTTACATGCCCGTCTTGAAGATCCTGCTGGTTTGCTCTTTTCTTTTTTGTCACTGTCGATCTTCTCGAGCATTCCAGTAACGCTCCGTCAACTCTTCCCTCTGGAATTCTTCTCAAGGTATGGTTTGTTGAAATTAAAGTATGGTCTTTCTTCTCACTTTCTCATCATTCACTGAATTTATGGATGCAAAATAGAGCAAAGACTCCAGCTTTACGTCAACAATACTTTTCTTTATTATGAATTAAGAGGATTTAGTGTTTTTTTTCAAAATCTCTGGAAATCTTTGCTGATCACTTGACTCTTTGCCACTTAAGTTGATAATTGTAAAGAAAAATTCGAGAAAAAGGTATTTGGGTGCCATAGAAATTCCAAACTCATGTAAGCCTCAAGAGATTTCTTGAATTTTATGTGGAACACCAGAGTTTCACTTCTGATGTGATATTTTGGTGATAGGTGTGGTAGAATATGAGGAAGCTAGGCTGTTATTTTTGTGCAATAAACATGGGTGGATGAATGTCAATGTAAGGAATTATTTATGCTAGGAAGGTGTTCGATGAAATGTTTGTATGAGCTATGAATAGCCTCTTGTGAATTATAATTTTGGGTAGTTGCTAAATCTTCTTTGCCATTGTTTTTCCCTATGAAGTATGAATTTAAATCAAACATCTCTTCTTAGATTCCAGTGGTTATTAACAAATAACATTGGACTTGATACTAGAAATTTATTGGACAAAAATTGAAAAATAATTCAACTTATCACGAAGGATTGGTGCTTCTTGTGAGATAAGCTTGGAACTTATCGAATTTTTTTGGAAATTAGGATGGAGAATTGTCAAATCCTGCCTAAAATGATAGATAACAAATTCAAGGGAAAAACTTGTGGGTAAAGTTAGGGGCCTGAGCTAAGAGGCTGACTTAAGCTGTGGCGGTACTGACCGAAAAGTTGAATTTGGCAATTTAGATTATTGCAAGCCGACCTCTTCGCAAGCCTTTAGGTATCACTGTTTTTTTCCCTTGATTTTTTTGGCTTCTAATGGCTGTCCCCCTTACGATGTTTTCCCCTCTTGAAACTGAAGTTTTGTGTCAATTTTTTACTTTCTAGATTGCCTGTTTGAAGGAGCTATCCAAAAATCAACTGGATATGTTGAATTCAAGAATTTTACTAGCTACAGTGTTTCGGAGATTGGATACTATCATAGAATCAGCTTATGAATTAACATGGGCCATAAAATATTTGCTCATGAGAATTTAAGAACTTTTGCAATATTTTGATATTTATAATAGATTTATTCCCCAATAGACTAGCTGATAGATCCTTATTTTCTTCAAATAAAAGTCCAACGTTCCATCCCAATGTTAACTACTTGTCCTATGTATGGACTAGATTATTAACTTGTTGCCTAAACCCATCTTTTTAATTTCCTGATCAAGTATGCCATATATATTATATAGTTTTATATGGCTAAAGTTTCGTACTTGTCACGGTTTCCCGAAATGATGACTATCTAATTACCGTAGAGAGAGAAGAAATATCACATATAGAAAATGGCTTATAAAAGAAAATTAAACAGTTGTGGTTTGAGTTATTTTATTGATTGGGTAAAATCTAGGAAGTTTCCTGCATGGAATAAAAAATATTCAGGTTTTGTAGTTAGTGCTTGTCGTTTTATATATCATGCAAGAGTTAATTTATTTGAAAAAAAATATATATATATATATATACACACACACATATCTTAATTTGATCACAATCAACATTAGTTTATTTAATTTAATACTTTCATTGTGTTGTATTGATAATAATAATTGATATTAATTATGATGAGCAAAGGTGTGATCTCAGATTCATCAGAATCAAATCATACATAAATTCATACTGTCTGAATCTTATTTTTAATCCTTTTTTTTCTTTTTTAAGTTGCTTTGTGTTTGATTAATATTTATAAATATTTGAAGATTCTTCCTGGTGGAGCATGCAGAGAATTTCTCGTGTCTCTATTGTGTTAACATATATAGAAATGGATTCTCCCTACTTTACTGTTCCATAGCACGGTATCTTTCCCATTTTATCCCCATCTATAGATGCATCCATTTACTAATTTACTAATACGTCCAACTGATACGGCTCAATAGACCTTCATGGTAACAAGGAAGATTTGATAATTGATTTGGAGTTATAAGACACCATGGTTTTTGCATAGTTCCTCTATTTTAAGTTATCTTCCTGAGTACGTACATGGGTTTCGCGCGTAGCACTTAATCCGACTAGTATATATAAGATTTTTTAATTAAACAGATCCTTGGAGGACGGGTCACCAATAATTTGGTTTATGATGATTAATACACACCTATTACATGAAATGTACCCAATAACACTTGTTTATCACGCAGATATACATCATCACCAAGATTATCAAGAATCTCTATAATCTAAACCAGATGGAAACCTAGAGGATAGTGTAAGAATTCAGAACACCCTCACATTCTCTGTTATCATGAGAACTCTTGAGTGAAACCAAACTTGGAACATGGTGCATTGTCTGAATAGAGTAATTATGATAAGCTGCAAATTGTTGCAAAGTTTTGTTCTGATTCTTGAAGAAAAACAAGTGCAAGTCTTCCCATGATATCAATATATCTCCATTTTCATAGACTTTTAATGCATAAACTAATTCATACGAATCCCCTGCAAAAGATGGCGTTTTGCTAATGACATATTCTTTGATCCATGATTTCTTGACTCCATATTCCTTCATAACCCAAATGAAAATTTCAGGATCTGAAGTGTTATCACATAGGGAAGGACAACTTGTAGCCCAATCAGCATTAGAGAAGGCATTAAATGCTAGATGTTGATGAAATAACTGACCTGGTAGGATCGGTTATATATCTTTACCGTACTCAAAGGTGCTGAACTCAACAAGTTAGTGGAGGCAAGTGATCCTTGTCACACACATGGATAGTAACCAGATACACGTGGACACCACCCAACACTTGGACCGGACACGTAGCACATGCCCCGAAGTGCTCCACTTAGCTATTTTTTTCTATAAATACCCCCACCACGTTGGTTGAGGGTAGTTTTGAAGGATTTTATCTTAACTTATTTTTGTACTTAGACTAGCATTATTAACTATATACCTTGTAACCAAAGATAAAGAAAACAAAGAAGAACAATCAAGGACTATTTGATTGCTGAAGATGGTTTAGTCCCAACATAAATTGTTTTCAACAATTTAGCGCTAAAAGGAGGGCTGGTTAACAGCCACAACGCTACCATGAGAAAAAAAATCAGTCTATTGCAACTAAGTCTCTCTCTCGAACAATGATGAATGAAGATCCCCTACCCGCATGTGAGCCAGCTGTCGTTCCTAGTCTAATAGCGATACCATCAGTGTCTCAACCTTTGGTGGACGAGATCCTCTAAACTATGCAGCGCATGCAACAACAACTGGATCAAATATAATGATGTCAAACACAGAAGCGCGTACCAGCCGACCCGGAAGATGTGCAATTGGCACAGCGGAATCTTAATGGAGATGCTGCAAGGAGTGCCAAGGTGGACACCCCGAAGCCTAATCAATGCCACGTTGGCGAAAGCCCACTTCCATCTAATGCTGAGAGAACTGAGCTCCGCGACAAAAATGCTGGTAGACGTCTAAAGTGCCAAAGGTCGGCAGTATCAAGATTTTCCACGAAACAGCCTCTGCTTGATCCGGCGGAGAAAGCTAACTACTTAGGAAACGAGAGATTTCAAACTCCGCAATACGAAGATCTCGGGTTAACGCACCCACCCAAGGGTGCAAAGACCAAACTATTGAAGATGAGGCATCGCCTCGCAGAGCTGGAGAGGAAATATGCAGAATCCCCTCAAGGCGGATACTCTGAATGCAGACCTTCTCCCTTCAGTATACATATTCTACGGACTCTATTGACAAAATTGAAGTTACCCCACACGCCGCCATACACCGGGGAAACCGTCCTAAACTCCCACTTAGACAAATTCATGTTGTGGATGAAACTGCAAGGAGCTGGGGAGGCGGCCATATGTAGGGCGTTCCCTACCACTCTCGGAGACATCCTAACTAAGTGGTTAAGGGAACTCCCCCAAAACTCAATCCAAAGTTGGGAAGAACTATCCTCACAATTTTTGTCGCAGTCTATGAAGGCAAAAATTAGGACGGTCCAAAAAGAAAAGCTGGTGATGGTGAAACAAGGCGCTGCCGAGACACTGAAGTCCTACCTAAATCGCTTTAACAAGCAAGTGTTGGAAACATAAAAAGTAATAGATGACACTTTTTTGATGGCCGTCCTATCAGGGTTACAACATGAAAGCCAGTTCTGGTGGTCAGTCCACAAGGTCGGAGCCAAAAGTTATCAAGAATTCCTAAAAATGGCTAAACGATACATCAGTGCAGAAGATGCCACTGGCTGACCTGCCAATACAATGACAATACCTGATACAAGTACAGGGAAAAGGGAACAACACTTCCTCGGATGCTTCAAAATCCTTTGGGAACTCTGGAAAGAGAAAGGAACCCAGGTACTCATAACGGGGAAAACAAATGGGCCAAGGACGACAAACCTTTACTACTTTAACTACTTCATTGGAGGAAATTTCCACACAGATATCTCGGGAAAATATCTTGCCTGAACCAAAACCTATGTAGACTCAACCTTCTCAATTGAAACAGGATAAATACTGCTGGTATCACCGGTCTATAAGCTATGAGACCAACAAATGTCGTGATCTAAAAAGGGAGTTGGAACGCCCCATTGAGAAAGGCTATCTGAAAAAATTCGGAGCACTCTCAAACTGTAGTAATAAAGAACACCCGTTTGCGATTCCTAAACCAACACCGACTCCGACTCCAAACTAAAATCGAGGAGGGGAAGAGATTCGCACCTTGGTAAACACCAACTTGAACTCTCTACAATCACGAAGGACGCGGCGCCAACTTGTGAGTCAAGCTAGGAACAACTATTAGGCTTGCGATGTTCCTGAAAGTCTCTACCTACAGGAAATCTATGTTTCCTTCTCAGAAGAGAGTGCCCGGGCCGTATTACAACTGCATGACGATCCCCTAGGGATATTGTTGAATATTGAAGGATTTGAAGCCCACCAAGTGCTTGTTGATACAGGAAGTTTCGCCAACATCCTTTATCTCGATGCATTCACTCTAATGGGAGATCAGTTGAGTCAGCTCACTCCGGCGTCGAACAACATTCAGGGCTTCACCGGAGATTTGATCCACCCAATGGGACATATTTCGTTAATTGTACAGATGGGAGTCTTCCCCAGGATTAGGCGTTTCCAAACTGACTTCATAGTGGTAAGCATCCCGTCAAACTATAATGCAATACTAGGAAGGCCAATCCTCCATGAGACAAAGGCCACAGTCTCAATTTACCACCTTTGCCCTAAGTTCCCAATACCTTTTAGGCCTGCGACCATGAATGGAGATCAACGTATAGCTAGGGAATGTGATCAAGGGATCTAACCTGCACAGGTCAACACGTTAAACCCGAGCAAAGTTAACAATGAACGTCTAACAGAGGTGGACCCTCGAGTCGGCAACAAGAGGAAAACCCCTAGTCTCTAAGGAGATCTGGAGACCGTCAGCATATTAGATGACCAACCTGAAATGGAAATACGGATAGGTCGTGAGTTAGGAGAACCAATAAGAGGAAAACTGATAAACTTCTTGAGAGCGAATCTAGACGTATTTGCCTGGACTCATTCTGATATGGAAGGCATCGACCTGACCGCCTTATGACATCATCTCAACGTTAATCCTTGTGGAAAGTCTGTTGTGCAAAAACGTTGAAGGTTGAGAACTGAAAGGTCAAAGGCCTTACCAAGGGAGGTCGCTAGGGTATTAAGTAATAGATTCATAAAGAAGGCATTGTACTCCTGTGGGTGGCAAACCCAGTCTGGTGCTTAAACAAAATAGGTCCTGAAGACTCTGCATTGACTTTATCGACCTGAACAAAGCATGCCCCAAGGATAGCTTTCCCCTTCTCCACATCGATCAGATGGTAGATGCCACGGCGAAACACGATCTATGACTTTCATGGATGCTTATTCCGGGTATAATCAAATACCCATGGCTCCCAATGATGAAGAACTGACCTCCTTTTTCACGGACAGGGGATTGTATCGTTATAAAAATGATGCCCTTCGGGTTGAAAAATGCCGGTACCACTTATCAGCGACTTGTCAACATAATGTTCCATCACTTGATTGGGAAGACAATGGAAGTTTACGTAGACGACATGCTGGTAAAAAGTAAGAGGGCCTCAGATCACCTCACCGATTTGGAAGAAGCATTTAATGTGCTTAGAGCCTACAAGATGAAATTGAACCCAAGGAAATGCTCCTTTGGTGTTTCCTCTGGAAAATTCTTGGGGTATATAGTAAGCCAAAAGAGAATAGAGGTCAACCACGATAAAATCCAAGCTCTCCTACAAATGAAGTCCCCAATTACTGTAAAAGAGGTCCAAAGTTTGACTGGCAGGTTGGCTGCCCTAAGCAGGTTCGTCTCACGGGCTACCGACAAGTACAGGACTTTCCTTGAAGTCATTAAAAAAGCTAGCAGGTTTGAGTGGAAACCCGAGTATGAGGAAGCATTCCAGGGGATAAAGAAACATATGGCCTCACCACCTCTACTATCAAAACCAGCTCTCGCAGAGATCTTGTCTGTGTACTTAGCAGTTCTTCGATGCAATAAGCACGGTCTTCATCTGATCGGAGTGAGGCATGCAACACCCTATTTACTATGTAACCCAAGCTCTCCACAATGCGAAACTCTGGTACTCACCAATGGAAAAGTTGGCATTCTCGCTCATCATGGCTTTTAGAAAGCTCAGGCCTTACTTCTTAGAGCACCCAATGAAAGTATTGACAAACTACCTATTAAAGCAGGTACTCCATCGACCTAAACTGTCTAGCAAGCTGATGAAGTAGACGGTGAAATTGGGACAGTACGACCTACGGTTTTGTCCTCGCCAGGCTATTAAGGGACAAGCCCTAGCCAACTTTGTGGATGAATTCACACCACTATTGCAAGAGGAGAATGCCGATGACTGTCGGAAATTGTACATAGATGGTTCATCTAAAAAAACCGAGCTGGCACTGGAATTGTGCATATTAGCCCTGACCTTTAATATTACTATCGTGTGCTCTTCCGATCTCTTTCCTGCCACTAACAATGAAGCAGAACACAAGGCATTGATCGCAGGATTAGAATCAAGTTTGTAGAAGCAATGAGCGGCTCTCAACTGGTGGTGAATCAAACACGGGGAATCTTCGAAGTCAAGGAAGATTCGTTGATGCCATATCATAAGCTTGCCCTTCCGATCTCGAAGTTTAGCCAAGCTGATGTGACAAGAGTGTCGCGTGGTGAAAACTCCCAAGTAAATGCCTTGGCCAGGCTGGCGACCGGCAAAGGAGCTGATATATTGAAATATGTACCCATAGCCTGGCTGAACTGACCGTCACCTCAGGACGGATTGGTCAACCAGGTACTACCATCCTCAAGCAATTGGATGACCCCAATCATCCAGTACCTGGAGGGGGCATCGTACCTGAGGACCAGGTTGAGGCACAGAAAATAAGAATAAGGTCGGGTCATTTCACTATAGTTCAAGGGTAGTTATATAAGCGAGGTTTTTCGACCCTGCTACTAAACTGTCTAGCCCTAGAAGAAGCACAACATGCCCTAGAAGAGGTACACCAGGGAACATGTAGAAACCACACTAGGGGACAAACCCTCGTTTATAAACTCATCAGGCAGGGGTATTATTGGCCAACCCTGAAAAAAACGCAATCAAATTTTCCCAAATCGATGACAGATGTCAAAGAAATGCACCCTTCTTGAGAAACCCACCTGCAGACCTGACGTTGGTAATGAGCCCGTAGCCTTCGCTAAATGGTTAATAGACCTTATCGGCCCACTACCAACAGCGAAGGACGGAGTTCAATTTGCTATTGTTGCAGTTGATTATTTTACGAAGTGGGCGGAAGCCGAACCCCTAACCAAAGTCACGGAACAAAAGACAACTGATTTTGTATGGAAGTCCCTTGTATGTTGATTCAGAATACCGCATTCTATAGTCACAGATAATAGAAGACAGTTCGACAATGAACACTTTCGAAACTTCTGCAAAAGGCATAGAATCTAAAAGCACTTCTCCACACCTAACCATCCTCAATTGAACGTACAAGTCGAAGCGGTAAACAAGGTCATCATGCATACCCTCAAAACAAGGCTGAAAGGGTTAGAAGGTAGATGGGTAGAAGAGTTACCAGCTGTACTGTGGTCATACCGCACTACAGCCAGGATTTCCATAGGGAAAACACCCTTTAGTCTCACCTTCGGGACGGAAGCTGTGATCCCAGTTGAAATGAAACTCCCCACTTTCAGAATCAAACACTTTGACCAAGGGCTCAATCCCAAGCTGATTACTACCGAGCTTGATCTTTTAGAGGAAAAGAGAGAGCATGCTGCTATAAGAAACACCACCTACAAGCAAAGAAGTACGCGATATTAACTCCATGGTGAAGATCCGAGTGTTTGATGTCGAGGATTTAGTCCTAAGAATGGTGTTTTAGAACACCAAAGATGCGGTCGCAGAGACGTTGCCCCTGACCTGGAAAGGACCATATGTGATATCCGACGTCTTGACAATTGCTGCTTACAAGCTTGAAACTCTGGATGGCAACCCCTTGCTGCACCTATAGAATGCAGAGCACCTCACGAAGTACTTCAGTTGATCAAAAACAACGGGCTTCTATTGTTTTGGGACCTTGTAGGGTCACTTTTTATTGCGGTATAAACTTTCTGGGAGTTCGGCTACGAGTGATAGACTTTTAAGCCGAGCTTCAATTCTTTTGTAACATGAAAAGACTATAAAACAACTGCACATTTTACACTTGTCACACAATATTGATTTTGTCTAATTGGCCGTGCTCTATTGTTTATATTATATAAGTAAAGTTTACTGATCAGCCGACATAAGAACATGAAACCAAGAACGAGAATGATTGCAATCGATATCTTAATATAACGCATTAAGCTTAAATTTTTCATTAAATAAAGCATTTACACATAATGCGTGCAAAAGATAGCCGACCAATTGGCTGGGGTAAAGGCTTCTCAAAGCCTATAAAAGCTGCTAACAGCATGATAAAAAAAAAAAAGAGAGAGAAATGAAAATAAGATAGGTTGAAAGAAGGTCGGGTAGAAAGTCAGGTCTCTTGATTCTTCGCAGACAGAGCACCACTTTTCTCAACTTGGAGGTCTTCCTCCTCAGCAGGAGCATCGGACAACCTCTACTTCTCCTTATAAGTTTCCAGCTCCTGGCGCAATAACTCCACATGATTTCCTGGCTTTTGAGCATCAAGACTCTCGATAATTTCATCATACGCGATCATATAAGTGAGGTTGAGGTCGGTATTATATTTATCCGAAGCCTTGAACTCTTCAATAGCAGAAACCTTCGTGGCGGCCTTGACCTCTTTGGCTTTCTTTTGAAGCTCGGCGGCATGACACTTCTCCAGACCTTCCCGAGCTGACTTATCTGACATGGCGAACTTCTCTATCTCCAAAGACTTAACCATCAACCTATTTATCTCAGTCTCAGCCTTTGTTCGCTTGCCAGTCTCAGCCCTTAAAGCAGAATCAAAATAGGCAAGTTTCTCTTTCAAGGTCTCTACCTCCTCCTCCCTGTCCCTAGCCATTATTAGGGCCTTCTGTTGGTAGTTTAAGGCCTAGCCCATGCACGCAATCCTGGCTGCCACAGTATCCTCCATAGTCATGTTATTTGACATGGATTCCTCTCTGACATTCTAGGCCCGTGTCGAGGCCTCCATGGCCTACTAGACTAAGAAGTCTTGTAGTACTCCAAATAGCACTTTGGGTACTGCCCTTTCATCTTTTTCATCGTCTATGACCTCGTGGGATGAGTCCCCAGCCAGTTTGGTTCGAAAGGTGGAGGAGTCGCACTGCCAGACTGATTTCCAAGATGAGCAAGAGGGAGCTCTTGATTTGTTTTCTGAAGCTCAGCAACTTCAGATCTCGTGCTGACCTCAGAGCACCGAGGTGGAGATGTTTATCTATGCTGGGCAGAATCCTCACCTGATCGATGCTCTTCGCCACGTCTCTTTCCCGAAGAGTGTGAAGGGGCTAAAGGATCCTTCCTAGAACTGGCCTCCGTGCTGCCACCTTTTGGGCCATAGAAAGTTCCTTGGGCGGCATTCTTTTCGCAACGAAGGGAATTTTATGCGGAATGCGATGAGCTACATAAACAGATCGCAGGGTTATCTAAAGCGCTCTAACACTTGGGTAACTTTGACTAGAGCTACAGCAGTTTACCTTTGGGGACTGGAGGCAACACCTCGCTCAGAGATATGGGTGTTAAGCCGGCTCAGAATAGCTTCTCCTCGGTCAATAGGAATTTTGATGAACTATTGAGTCCACCTTGAGCGGCGATTGCAGCTACATGCTTTAAATAATCCACACTGACATCTGGGACATGAATCCCTGAAAAAGAAAAAAACGATAAGTATTAGAGAACCTCCAGGTCCAAATCATAAAAAAGGCCAATACTTACTACATTTAGGTCGGTATAAAACGGGAACATGTCTATCATTATCTCGGCTCGGTGGTGCCCAATCTCTACCGACATAAAAACACTAATCTTTCCAGTCCTTCACCGAGGTTGGTCGATCAGTAATCAATGTCGCCCGACCTTTACGTTTCATAAAATAGAACCACCCAGATCCCATTCCGTCACACACCCTGAACTCATAGTGATAGTTCAGCTCGTTAAACATAGGTTTAAGGTAATCTGACAAGGCAAACAAGATGACGAACATTGTGATTGCCCTCCACCCGTTGGGAGCAATCTGGCTTGGCGCAAGGCCCCATTTCGTAAGGAGATCGGCTATGAGGGGAGTAAGAGAAAACCGAACCCCGGCCTTCAACATTCACATGTTCGCAGCCAGGCACCCTTCCGGAGGCCAGTCTGCCCTTTCTGGAAAGTAACGGAGGAAAAAGTGTACCGAGTCTGAGATCCTATACTTTCTTTTCCAATAGTTTATCTCCTGCTCGGTAGCAATAGAAGGAAGGTCTTTGCAAGAAAAAGACGACTCATATGGCCCCGTCTGAAGAGGAGGTCGTTGCCATACATCTCCTTCGTCTAGAGGATCAAGCTCCCCGCCAGGGACTCTAATAACCAAGGGAACCACCCCAAAACTCTCCACTTCTTCCGCCAGCATAGCGCTCTCCATTTCTGTCCAAATCTCCTCAAGGGATTCATCAGCCGAATGAATGGTTTCTTCCCCAGACAATTCACCGGTGTCACTGATCTCTACTACTATATTTTTTCCTCTATCAGCTACTGGTACCATGGTGATAGAGTCACCAGAATCCCTTTGCGAAGATGTCTCGCTCTCGTGGCCCATATTTGGTGAAATAGAGGATGGGCAGTGTTAAAAAATACTGAAATGCAAAGACCAGGAACCAATTTTTTACCTGGAACTGTCACCCATGAAGATGCCGGAGAAGAAATTTGAAGACACTGGAGAAGAAATTCCAACGGCGGGAGCAAAAGAAACAAAAGAAAGAAGGGAGCAGATGGGGCCCTTTTTATGGAACTAAAACCCCTAAAACCCTAGAAGTCCTAGGGTTATCACTAATGCATACCGCCCCCTTGTGATTCCCGAGCGAGGTCAGACAATCCACCATCGACGCATTGACACGTGTCCCACCATCGTCAAGACAAAATTGCTGGGAGAGGTCCATTTTCTTCTTTTAGCAAAATCGAGTTCACCCCCACCACGTCCTTGAAGAGGCAAACTCAAGAGGGCAATTGTTGATGAAATAACCGACCTGGTAGGATCGGTTATATATCTTTACTGCACTCAAAGGTACCAAACTCAACAAGTTAGTAGAGGCAAACGATCATCATCACACACGTGGATGGTAACCAGATACACGTGGACACCACCCACTACTTGGACTGGACACGTGGAGCACATGCCAAAAAGTGCTCCACTTAGCCATTTTTTCTATAAATACCCCCACCATGTTGGTTTGGGGGTAGTTTTGAAGAATTTTATCTTAACTTATTTTTGTCCTTAGACTAACATTATTAACTACATACCATGTAGCCAAAGATAAAGGAAACAAAGACGAACAATCAAGGACAACTTGATTGTTGACGACGGTTTAGTCCCAGCATAAATTGTTATCAACACTAGAGATTGTGATTTTTTAATAAAGAGACCAGGATGAATAGTGGCTTTAAGATAACGAAGAAGACGTTTGACGGCAGTCCGATGAGTTTCAATGGGACGATACATGAACTCAGATAATTTATTAACAACAAAAGTAATATCTGGACGAGTGAGAGTAAGATACTGAAGTGCCCCAACAGTTTGACGGTAAATAGTAGGATCAGTAGTAGGTGTAGAATCTTAAAGTGTTAGAGATTGAGAGGAAGACATATGAGTGTCACATTCTTTAGCTCCAAGCACGTTTATATGAGCTGTGAAGAGTTCTCTGTGATTGCCCACCAGGGAATGGAGCGGGGAATGGCTTAAATGTCTCTTTTTCGACGTCGAAACAAGAAATCAACTCTGAGCCCCGTAAAAAATCTTCTATCACCTAGTGGAGATTCCCATTGAAAAATAGGCCAAAAGAACGAGACTAAACCCATACTGGACACCCCCAATAGCTCTCCATGAACTTGTTCCAAGGGTGTAAACATGACACTCAGATCTTGGAATACTTAATAATGCTCCGGTTGTAGGATCAAGCGCGCATTCATGGAATATTCTTACAACCTTGTATTGGCCAGTAATTGTACTGAACCCAAACCCGAACAAGAGTTGACTGGGAAATTCAACGAGCCAACTGAGCACAAGACGTGAAACATACTCCCTTGTAATGGGATTGCATATGTATAGAGCATCATATTCACGACCAAGATTGTGTAAGCAAACCAAACCATTAATGGAACCTACTTGTACTATCGAGCCATAGCTTATGCCAAGCGATGCTGACAACTCAAATTTAATCACCGGATCATAGTGAATGTCATGACAGTCTAAATCATCTTCAAATTCAAGAAGTCGACAAATTTCAGTCCTTTCATTTCGGAAGACAAGAAGCCCCGACACTGATCTCGAAAGATGCAACTCAGCAAATTCGGGTGTTGAGATTAGGCTAAAGCCATTTCTTACAAACAATCTTGCACTTTAAGACAGCTCGGGCTGGAAGTCTCAACAGAATATCTACAGTAATATGTGAAGGTAGATTATTCATGAAAAATCCCTCATCACTCATTTTTGCAGTTCTCTTTGATTGAAAGCTTTTTGATTCTCATTATTTACTCAAATGTGGGAAAATTATAATGAGGAGAAAGGTAGAATGTGTATTGAAAATATAAAAAAGCGTTAAATATGTGATTGTAATTAACCAATTGTCAAATTAAATGTCAAATCAGTAATAGATAAAATTATAATTTGAGTAAATAATGAGAATCAAACAAGCTCTCAATAAGGGATTTTGCTTCCATGGCAAATATAGATGATGCAGTCAGCAGTCTTATCTTCTAATGGAATCTTCTTACTAGCCAAGTCAAATATGGCATGCTAAGACTTTTATTTATTCTAATAATAGTTTTGGTACAGTTTAAATCGCCAAAAGGGAAAATCAGCCTGTCCCTTTTCACGTCTTCCTGATATTTCTAGTCTTGGAATTTGCAGCCAGTAGCTCTTGGCAAAATAGATACATCTCTTCTAATAGAAACTAGTGTTACTATCCGTGCGTTGCACGGGAGAAAAAGACAATTGATGTGATAATAAAAAAAAATATATTTATAAAATTATAAATAATAGTAAAAAGGTTGTAAAATAATATAATACAATTGAAAAAAATTACCTAGTAAAAAAGTTGAAAAAAATAATTATTATTGATTATAAATTTTGAAACACTTCTTTGCATACAATATTTCTTGTTACATTTGTTGGCCTACTCTCTTGATCTAATATTAATATTTTTAAACTCGACCTATTTGTTACCCTAGAAATTGCAACATACAGTTGGCCATGACCAAAGATTGATCTTTTAAGATAAAACCCGACGTGTGTAAGTGATTGTTCTTGACTTTTGTTAATAGGCATGACATATGACACAATTACTTGGCAGTTGGAAGTGTCACATCTGAAACTTGATAGGTACGCTGAAGTCTGATAGTGTAAGCGACATTCTTAGTATAAAGAATCTCTACTCAACATTATTTCCAGATAAAAGTTCAACTTCTAAAACATGATCTCCAAACTTAGTTATAGTCAATCTTGTCCTATTACATAATCATTGTGTATGATTAATATTTCTCAGTAACGTCACCAAAACTCCCACTTTAAGTCTTAAAACATGAATATTGTTTGATGGGGCTCTGCAACTACAGGTGCTGAGCTAATCCTCTTTTCGTCATGTTAAAAGCCTGTTCATGTCTCACTTGTAAAATTTAACAAAAATTGGAACAATGGTTACATTTTAAAACTACACTGGATAACAATACTCCAAGAAACAAAATTAAGATATTGATTAGCATCCAGAAATCATTCTAACTTTAGGATTACAAAGATTCTATAATACAATATTTTATTCCCTTGAGAATTTCTAAACATTTTAACTACATATATATGTGCAAAAATGGTCAGAATCAGCCCAAACTTCAATAGACAAAACTGCACTGGCTCTATATTTGGAGAAAATATCCTTAATCATTTCTTTGGCTCTCCGCAAGCTAGTTCCATATCTCGGAAGCCAAAATTCAGCAATAGTCCAACCAACATTATTTCCATACATAGATCAATAATCAAGATGATGCACTGCTTGCATTCAAAGAAAAAATATAGGCCAAAGCTACTTTACTTAAGAAAACTGGAAACCCAAATGTTCCAAAAAAATTAGCTAAATGCTGCACTCTCCCATTCCATTGTTAGATAAATTAAGCCCCATCATCCAATTTCAGTCATCAACTGTGAAGAAAACATATAGTAGAATCAAAGATGCTCATCATCTTCCCCTATACTGAAATCAATTTGATATAAAAAGAAGTTGCAGCTACTTAAATTCACAACCAACAGAGCAAAATTTCATTAAAGAATTTTAGGTTGAGATCGTCAAGAATGTGTAATACTTTTCAAAATCTTAAAAAAAAACGAAAACAGTAAACAGAAATGCTAAATAAAAAATAAGGTAACACAAAAACTCAAACTAAATAGAACCCAGCAGATAATAGACTATTAAATAACTCGTAAACAATAACAAAACCATCACTTAACCCTAGATATTAATATTGAACTTCCAAGATTCTGCATTTTAGAATTTACATTGCACTATGTAGGCATATCACCTTTCAGAACGCAAATCAATCTTAATCCCCAGTGGAGGTAAATTCATAAACTACAACTGATAAGCATCAAAATAAAAACCTAAGAACACTCAATAATTATAATAGACAAACACCTAAAATTATAGAGAAAGTAACCCATTATACATACAAAACTTTTTCAATCAAGAACCCATCATATCCATTAGTACGTGACGAATAAAAACAGATCAAATTGAGATGATTGAAAGAAGGGGAAAAAAGGACCCAAGATTGAACAATTCAACACTCAATGTGTCCCACAACGAACCCCTTTCACAGCAAAAACAGAAATACAATTGTTGACAAATTTGAAAAACCATAAAACACAGATTAGACAAATGTGCGCAAAATACATCAGACTCACAGCCTCTTGAGTAACCTCCGCCGCCGCCCCCATAACCTCCACTACCACCTCTGTAGCCTCCATCACGACTGCCTTAACCGCCGCCGCTTCGACCCTCACGGCGTCCACCGCCGCCGCCCCCCAAATCTTTGAAAAAATTTTGTTGCTGCGATTGGAAGTAGTAGAGAAGCCAAAAAGGCAGCAGACGTAACAGAGGAATAAAGGAGAAGGGCTGGGCTTATTTCAGAGATCGTGAAATGTCCTCTCGATGATAAGAACGCCAGCTCAGGATTTTGCCAAACAGAATACATCTACCGTTACAGACATGGGTTTCGAGAGCATCGTCACTTACATCTAAAATTCCTGCTTCTTCAGGGTGTAGAGATAACGACTGCCATAGAGACTCAATGGATTCCATTTCTGAAAGTTGAGTTCTACTTGAAATGAAGTCACACAGTACCGTTAGTCCCTAATCAGAAATTAGGGAGAAAGTCGGTCTCTCAAAGGAGGAGAGAGAAAGTCATAGATCTGTCCACTATTGAATTTGATTGCATTCTCCAAAAAGCGTATCTTCCTCTAGAAGCCAGACACATAATAACACCCTATTTCAAGAGAAAAAAAAATTAAAAATGCCCATAAGAGTTGAGCTTGGGCAGGAAACCGCAGGTGGGATCCATCCAAGCTTTGCTGCTTTAAGATAGATAATAGATAATAGATACTTCTCTTCTAATAGATATTGTGGTCGTCAGGTCAATAGGTCAATGAAATTTGATAATGAGCTCCTCGTGCTCTACTATGCTTAACGACCTAAAGACATGGTAGAATTCAACAACCTAATGATCTTATAGTCAATAGACAACTCTAAGCCCCTACCATCCAGCTGCAAGGTCGTTCAGCTTGCGAGGTCGTCTCTTGCTAAACCGGGATATCGCTAGTTGGAAAACAACTTGCAAACCCACTTGCAAGCCTTATTATTTATGACTGATGGGACTCTTACATTTATTGTAAAGGCTGTGATTGTCTTCCCCATATAATATTTAAATAGCAATTTGTCAAAAGGCTGGAACATGACTCTAGTTGATTAGACTTACACACGCCTCCTATTGGCTAGCATTAAATGTTTGTAATCATTACAATCATTTAAATACACACTATAAATAGGAGGGTATACGCCTAAGATAAGAGTAGGCTCTCTCATTTAGGAAAATATTTGTCTCTCTTGCATTTACTCTCTTTGGACTTTTCCTCATAAATTTACAACTTCTCTTAACTTCTGTATTTATTATTCGAGCAAATTCAAATACTTATTTCCCGCGTAAACAAATTTCGTTTTTTAAGTCTAAGTCGAAGCTTGATGTCAACAGATATGATATAGTTTTAGCAATTATGATTAGTAGTCCCGAAATATATGACATATTGTTAGCAACAATGAAATTCCATTTGAAGATGATTACTTAACATTTTAGAACTAATGAAGCAAGAGAGGTTTCAATTTTCAGCGGTCTATTTGTATTCCTAAATTCCGAAAATTAGGTTTTTACTAAATTGTGTCCCAGTATTAACCATCAATCTACTCATCAGTCTGCTCAAATTACCTAGTGGCAGAAGGTCATCCTATATTAGAAGTTGTCTGTGTCTAAAATGTCGAACTTTAGAAGTATTTCAATATGTCTCAACCGGAAAGCACTGATTGATTTAGAAACAAACAAGAGGAAGAATCTTGTTTTCTTGAACAGTAGTGGTTTAGTAGTGAACTTAGTCTATTTCAGTCGTCTTCTTGGCTACAACACTTCGAAACAGATATCCGGGGTAGGATTACTTAACCTCTAGCTGAAGGTAGAGGAAATGCAGAAAAGAGATCCTTCAGAAGACAAGTGAAATTTTGAAATGATTGAGCTAAATATTTATCAAATAAAGAATAGTTGAAATTTGATCAGTAAGCAATTAGACTATTCAACTAGACTTGAGAAACAGCAGGTGTTTGTGTTACTTCCTAAAATATTATTAGGTCTAACAAACCCGGTCAAGCGACCTCAATCCCCTAACCTCCAATAACATGTAGTCACGTGACAGTTTCCACTCGGTAAAGAGAGAGCTAAGCTCTCCATAGAGAATCACCAACAAACCTCATCAAAATTTATCCCCAAAAAAAGGCACCTTAAATTAGAGTTTCATGGGTAATTCTCGAGAAGTCTGGTTCATGAAGAAATTCCTGATCACATATCTCCTATGATTAGCACTCAAGTAATGGTACAGGTGGATAGTTAGATTAGGTCTAAATTGGCTTTCCCCAAGGAGTTAATCTGCAGAGACTATTTCAAATGTGCATCTTTTATGGAAGACTATTCCTGTATTTATCAGAGTCAGAGACTTTTCTGTGGTCAATTTGTATCTTCAACCACAGAAATCAGAATAGTTTCCTATCGTCAACTCTGCTTTTTTGACCGTTTTGAGTTCCTCATGACATTTTTCTGGCACTAGAAACCTCAATGAGGTCCAAGATAAGAACTAGATATTAGTCCTTGTATTTTATTTTTTTATTATTATTTTTTATTCCCTTTCTTTTTTTCTTTTTTTTTTTTTTTTTGGAGAGTGGGTGTCAGGGTTGTGGAGGTCATTCAACGATTACAAGGCTTAAAAAGGAATCGGTAGTGGAAATCTTGTTTGTTCTGGTACAATATTGTCCATTGTGCGCATTGAACATACCTCGTTCTGGTACACCGGAAGTTAACAGTCATCCAGCATATGACATCCAGAAAAAAGAAACAGTTTTTGCCATTGGATTAGATGACCGCAGGCCTATAGCAAAGAAAACAGAGACATACCTAAGTCCGGTCCTTAAAGCTTAAAGGCACACCTATTCTCTGGAAAATCAAGGCTCAATATGATTAATAAGGGAATGGACTGAAGTTTGATTCCAGCTAATTACAGTATTTTTAACGCAGCTTCTGACAGATCAAGCATTTGTTCTTACACTCATTAAAAAACATGAATTATATAAGTGCAATTGTTTCTTCCTCAGAAGCGCATCGAATTTCAGTCCTCATGCGTGACAATGAAATTTTACATACTAGAACCTATTGGTATATAAAATAATTTTCAGGCCTATGCTTAACAACCCAACAGAAGCTTCCTTATGTTTCAGAGCTAAACCAAGTTAACATGGATAGCATATGAATACTATCAAATATGGTTCGGTGATTTGCATTAAACAGACCAACATGAGGACACAAAAATTCGAGAAACGAACTATTGATATACATTTCATACAATTTCTGAATTTTCTCATACAGAATTCTGAGAGGCAGCTTAGCCAGCTAAACCAATAAAAAGAAAACAATATACATCACACTGACAATGGGGAGTTGCAGATAAATTGGACAATAAAGCATGTTACCCGAGGAAATGGAAATGCTGTGCCGTTCATTTATCCAATTCCAGCGGGCAAATCAGGAAGGGATCAACCCAGAATTACTTCGTGTCTGAGGGTAACAGATGAAGACTCCCGGGTCACCTGCTTTCCCGAGGCAGAGGAAGATATTCCGGCAGTTTGGAGGGACGATGAGGAAGAAGGAGCTGGGACTGAAGTGGCAAAAGTCGAGAGAGCACTAATACTAGTACTAGCATATAAACTAGTACCCCCCACAGACCCCTCAGCTGCGGCTTTAGGGGCCGGTGGCTTTTCAATTTCAGTGATCCCTTCCAACATTTGGACCACCTTACCCATCATAGGCCTTTGAGATGGTTGCTCTTGGATACACCAAAAACTGACCTGAATTGCTCTAATCACTTGCTCCATATTGATCTCATTCTGTGGAAGCCTTTTATCGATAATGGCACAAAAATTGCCCTTTTCAAACTCCCCATAGGCCCACACAGAAAACTTTGTGTGATTTGTCTCTTCTGAGACGTCAAAATTTCTCTTCCCACTCACGATCTCCAACAATACCATCCCATAGCTGTAGACGTCAGATTTGGAAGTAATTGGAAGATTAGCAAGCCATTGTGGTGCCAAGTATCCTCTAGTTCCCCTCACACTCTTTAATGTTCTATACCTATGATCTTTCGGATTAACAAGTTTTGCAAGACCAAAGTCGGATACTTTTGCATTGTAGTTCTCGTCAAGAAGTATGTTTTCAGGCTTTATATCACAATGAACAATGCAGTCCCGGCATTCCTCGTGAAGGTATGTGATTCCCCTTGCAGTCCCTAGAGCAATACTATAACGATAATCCCAACTCAAAAGCTTTCCTGATTGTTCCTCAGAGACAAAGAGGAAGTTATCAAGTGACCCATTTTTCATGAACTCGTACACTAATAATCTATGACGTCCTTCTGAGCAGAATCCAATCAGTCTCACCAAATTCAAATGGTGAGTGCTGCTAATTGTTGCCACCTCCATTCTAAATTGTTTCTCGCCTTGTTCAATCCCCTCTAGCTGTTTCACTGCTGCCATTGTCCTA